>NNCF01137859.1:91494-115222 GCA_002313205.1 Laupala kohalensis
ATTTCGTGAATTACTTGTTACTATAATGTAAATTAATTTTTTGTTACAAAAGTTGAATTCAAAAGTTTGTTTCCTGCTTCGATGGCAGAAATCTTATAAAATAAATAACAATATGATTGTATCTGGAAGTTTAAGTACTTTTTAGTCGTATTAATATTCATATTTTAAAGAAAAATTGTGATGCTCTAAACTAAGTCAGTTATGGATTCTCACGCTGCTGCGTTATTTGACGAGTAAGTATCCAGTATCTCCGTTCTGTCTGAGAGTTGTGTTTTGGAGAAGACACTGACAAAAGCAACTTCGGAATCCATGTCTCGGAGAAAAGGGACTTGTTTTTCAAACCTCCTGAGATGCTTCCTTTGTTAGAAGAGACGCTTTACAAAAGGCCGTCTTCCCCGATTCCGGATGTCTAGAATATTTTGTTCTCTGATGCCGTATACTTACGAAATGTTTTTTTACTTCTGGGAGAACGAGAGGCATAAAAGTGAACGGCGAAGAAGGAATGTTCAGTCATTCACTTTGCTCTCTGGTAAAAAGGAGGAAAAACTTATATAAAGTAGATTTTAAAGCACCACGTTACGGTAGGAATATCGTCGGGAGCCTATCTGTCTGTCCCGGGCTCCACCCTCGTCCTCGCCCTCGCCGCACCTGATCCTCAGTCCTCACCCCCCTCTCACCTTTACCCGTTGACTTCGTCGCTGTCGTGAGATTCTGAGAGTCGTCGAGTCTTCTTTTTGCGGGAGGCGCGCAGAATTTGAATTCGTGTGTGCTGAAACAATTTTCGAGCGTGCTAAGGCTTCGCGGAGGAGGAGACGGGAGCCGAGGGGTTCCTGTCCGTCCGCACAGCTCGAGAATCTCGATTTGCGCTCGGTGGTCGATACTACGCCTAATGTTATCAAGGAGGGGTTGCTTGGTTGGTGGGGAAAAGACCGAGTTTTTGCTGATTTCGAGAGGGATCCGTTCCACTGTTCAATGTTATATTTTCAATTTCCTCTAAAAATGATTTTACGAATACGACACGTTTGTATTTCCAATTACTGAGGTCGATTTTGACCAGATTGATTATTTATCTGACTTTCTCAGCTTCTATAATTGCATTTTAATCCTTGAAAATTACCAATTTACTAATAGCACCAATTTACCAATATTGTGGGCGTATAACATGTTTCAAAATACGTGAAATTAATCAAATATTCATTTATACTAACAAAAAACTTAAAATAATCTATTAATATGAATTTTAATACCATTAATGATTTGCTTGATCTCTTTTACATTCAAATTCCAATTTTATGAAAATAATTGCTAATAAATGGCCAACTGTTTCTAAAATAGTTCATATTCACCTAAATGTATTTAATAGAGGTAGGAATGTAACGTAAATAACATCATAATCATCTTAAATTAATATTAAAAGTAAATTGTTAGAGAAGAAATTACTTTAATGAATAAATAAGAGGTGAACATTGTTTTATAAACAGTAACACAAACTACGCAGTTCTGTTTTCTATTGTTACTCAAACGTATTTGCATGGTAAAGTTGATCGTCATCTTTAGTTTTATGTATAACTTTCTGTAGTAGTATTCCACATTAATAAACATTCTGCCATGAAAGCAATGTTAATTATTAATTAATAAATTCTTTCTGTCAACATGTTGGTCTCAAATGTATTTTGTGATGAAATTCGTGAAATGTCTGAACAAGCTTTGTGAATTTTTGTTGTCGTTCAAGAAAAACATAGAATATTTACATCCAACTGGAAACGTTTCTGAATGTCCAACAAGTTGATTTACTGTCATCATATCTTATCTTCAAATAGAGTGTGCGATCTGCGAAGTGGAAAGGCGAAACATGTGAGCAAAAGAACTGTATCGTTAATCTGTATTGGAAGTCTAGAGAGTTTATAAAATTCCCCTTAATTTCATCTGCAGTGTTCATTATTTCAGGATTTAACGGCCTCAAAAACGTTGCATTTTACAGGAAAACTTGAGGCATTATTTTCTAGAAGAGTTATATTGAGAAATGATGACATACGAATCGGAGGTCGCAACTTTTATTTTTTATGAATAACTTTTCAAATTGCTATTGTCTGTGATTTGGCCTAAGATATTCCTTCGATCTGGTTTAACTATCTAATTTATTTGTATTACGTCGGTACATGAGATCTAAATTATGAAGAGCTCTCGAATTCATTTTAAGGAGTAATTATTGTTCACCAATTTTAAAACAAAGAATTCAAACAATCCACCTTTCTCTCGTAATTGAATGGAAAAATCTTCTGTGTTTGTTAATGCATTTTCTATATTTTTTATTCCTTCGTGCCACATTTTGTATGGCCACGGTTCTTATACTTTCATCCGTTTCGTAATTTTTCTAAGATCTTATTCGTCGACCCGTTTTTTCTTCGTTTTAATTGTTAAATTTTTATGTTAGTTAGCAGATATGGAATGCGTATTGGGTGAGTTTTGTGTTTTACGTATTTCGAATTGGTTTCATTGATGGAATATTGGTTGATCCTCGAGGATTTTAGGTCTCCGATGCTTGCGTCCACGACTTTTTCTCGATCTCAAATGATTTGCCTTCCTTAAATATATACAAAACACTTCGCATTAGAAGGACATAGGCCATGAGTCACTTCCACAAAGATGTACAACACAGATGGCCCATGGGCTCATATTTTCCCGACCATCACGTCTTAACCCTGCTGAGTATACATAACACTTAATTTTGTTATATGAACTGTAATATTTAATTTAAATAACAGTAGATTGAGTAAAGTAAATAACGTGATCTACTTTTCCATAGTGTAGGTCACACGCAAAATACTACATTCATACTTTTCTTAAACTGTAAATAAAATTATAAATAAAAGAAAATATTTTTTAAATACGATTCTAAAGTGATCCAGATAAAATGGGGTCCAATAAACGAGGTTGCACAATATTCTTGGAAAACGGATCCACAATTCTGTATGAGTGTTGGACGCTCTCTCTTCATTTTGTGGGGGAATTCCAAGGTTGGAATAAAACTCCCTCACTTTATATCTCCTCTCTCCTTCGGTGCACGCTTCCACATCTAAGGTCCACTTTTCCCGTCTCCGTTGTTGGGGCTGACGGAGGTGAGTGTCCGAGGCGTCGTGCTTGAAATGTGACCATCCACATTTCGGCAGATTCATATTTTGACGATGTCTTCCTGTGTTGACTCCTTCAGCTTAAAAAACAAAGCAAAATAGTTTTATTTCGAAATATCAAGTTTGAAAAAATTTTCCTTTGTTAAAAGATTTAAGATATTAAACAATGAAAACATATTTCGACCTTGGGTTCGTTTTCTTCATACCTTATAACTTTCTGGAAATATCTTATTTCAACAAACAAAAAATGCTTTCCATAAAACAATATATCAACTTTAGTTGAAAATGTTCTGAATGTTACGTTCACGTTTTAGTAGAAAAAACAGCGCCCAAATACAGTGACAGTTTCTTCCCGCCCCGGTAACTTCAGAATGTCTTACTGGTGTTATGTTTGACCTGTTGTGTATAACTGATAGAGAATGGAACACTCGTGAAATAGCTCGAGCACTGATGCCTCAAGTAAACTCTGGAAAGTAATACCCACCATTCTTCGTGCATGAGAATCAGACTATCGGTTTTATCATCATCTCACCTTGGGCTATGCACTCACACTCAGGATATTTTCGATTCCCTAAATCCATAACAAGACATGCTTGTGCTTTCAGAAACAAACACAAGTTTCAGTTATAGAACTTCCAACTTCGTGTTGAGTTCTGCACTTCCCACGATATTTTCCGTATATTTTCGTGTCAGCCTAAATTGTTCCAGTTTTTACTTCCCGAGAGAAAAAATTTGAACTTTTGGTATTCTCGTATATATAACTACGCAAAATACCCTCAAGCGTGCTGCATATGTTCCCTTTTTCCCACAAAGTATTTAAAATAAATAGTAAAACAACAATGGAAAAATACAAAACATGTATTTAATTGTTCGACATGATTTGACTCATTTACAGACTATAGTAATGTGACCGTCTCTTCGCCCGGTAGTTGGGCGTTTCAGTTCTATTACTTGAATGGGGATTTAGTACTAAAATACTATGTGGATTATCATTTAATTTATGAACTTCTACATTTTCAAAATTATGTTTTCGTTTTTTCCCCTTTATTTCAGTGTCTAAAATTTTGCATTTTATACTCCATCGATATCTTATCTCGTAAATCCATTATATTGTAAGTCTTCCATTCTACCAGTCGGGCCAAGTAATCAAAGTGCACTTGCTAGTCGCTTTTCCACGTTTGACGCCATGTCAACCTGTGTTTATAGATTTTACTATAGAAAGGTGTAGATGAATTTGTTTCTAATGTTCATGAGACCAGTGGTAGTCATTTCTCCCTCCTTAAGATTGAGTAGGCTCGATCGAACTGGACGAGGTCTTCAACTGGGCTTTCCCTCACCTACTCCATTCTAATGTTGACTCGGTATATTATATTCTTCGGCAATACATCATATCCTTTCCAATTCGTTCATCTAATTTAAGTGGTTAGGTTTACGAGCAGTCCGCTTTAATATAAGGCAAAACAAAATTCTCGTCGTCCTTCGGAAATATGATGAGTACCCGCATGTCTGAACGAGGAGCTCGAATTCAAAACCACGGACATCGGGGAACACCTCTTTTTTGTCCGACGGTTCGACAAGAAAAAGAAAGAAGCTGATAAACACCTTCCTTCCACCCACGACATTCCCTCTCTCGCATAACATAAGGTCTTCAGTTGGAGCTATGTCCTTCTTCCCTTGAAAATCTCGACTACTGCTGCGTCCTCTCTCTTGATGGCAGCCAATGGACCGGAGAGAATTTGCATGCATGAGAGTGCTTGTTTCGGGCTCGTCGGAGAGGCTGCCCTCATCGGGTCAATCGCATTGAAAAAAGGGATGCCCTTGACAGTGAACATGCATATTCAACCTGTGGTTCAAATACTACTGCCTTGTGCATTCTCTTCAGAATTTTGGAATTTTAAAGATACTGTTGTTCTCATCTTCAGCCTTTCGTAAGTGAAACACGAAGTACAATTGTCTTCTTCCATTTATTAAGTTGCTTCTTATTTTTATGTCTGAATTTATTTGAGGAGGTAGAAGTATTTTCAACTCCTGGTTATAAATATTTTGCAAAGTTATTACTATCAAATACGTATGTTTAAGTTGTATAATGTCTTCACTATCAAATAAGCAGTGAGTATCAAGGTAAAATGTATTATTAATTAATTATGGTAAGAATCCAGTTTTACATTAATATCACATACATATACCGTATCTCAATACCATGACTATTTGAGAAGCACTGGAACATGATCGTTCCCGAACTGAAACGAAGAAATCCATGTGTTTGTTAAGGAATGTGCAATTTCGTTGCAAATTAGGACGGGCATGTTTAGGAATGAATTCGAAAGAAAGATACAGTGAATTTTTTATTTTTATTTTTAATTTATATGTTCCTCCCATGAATATCATTATCATTTCGTACCAACTTCATGATCCTCTTGCCTCTTGTAGTTCTCTCTTCTTCATAGATGTCAAGATTACTGATTCTAGTGGCTCCAGTTAACTCGAGCAGAAGTTCATGAGGCTTAAGTTATGTAGACGGATTAAAAGGGGAAAGTTTGAGGGAGGATTATAGGGAAAGAACAGGGATTGGAGGGGGAGAAAGTGCATGTGGATTGAGTGCGATAGCAGTTTATGAAAACGCTGGAATGATTCCTTATAGTAGTTCTGACGTTTACTCATTAATTAATCTGTACACTGCGACCAAAGAACAATTTTTTGATCAAGATTATTTTGCGAAGTCTTGATCAAAGTATAAAACTCAGTGTTTCAACACAATAAAAGTGTTGCAAAACAGTATTTCTTCAATAAAAGTGTTTCTCTTCAATAATAAATAAAAGTAATAAGACAAAGCTGCTTTTTGTTTACATGAGTATTTTCGTCTTATTTGTTAAAATTACGCTTTTAATTTGTGCTGAAGTTTCAAAATGGTTACTAGTGTTGAATTTATGTATACATCGTTATAAAATCCTATTTATTATTCAGAAGAAATTACTTTTTTATTCTGCGATATGAATTAAATTATTTTATTATAAAACTAATATTGCTAGACTCGCCAATCGTGCATGTATGAACAGAGTTAACTTTCGACTGCGTAGCTGTCGTCTACAGTATCTTACTTCGGACAAGGAAAGAATAAATATTTTTATGATGACGACTATGAAATCGAAAGTTAAGTGTTGATAAATGCAAGATTGGCGAAGCAAGCTATATTAGTCTTATTTATACACACGCCAATAACATTTCACCAAACGTCTGTGAAGTTGGTACTCCCTCATTGTTATAAAATGAAATAAATAAGTTTTATAATTTTGTGCTAATTATGAGCTAATTTCGTACGCCAATGAATAATATATTCATTCGGAAACCAGAAAAAAATGGATGACAAATACGAAATCAGACTTTGGGCAATACTTTACGCACTATAATTTTGTGTTAATTATATGTTATTGTATGCACAAAAGAATAATTTTGAGCATATGCAGAATGCAGAAGAAGGATGACAATTGATATACCATTATATATGTTCGTTATTTAGTTTTGGTTTTGTTTTTTAAATATTTTAAATATTTTTTTTAATACATTAAATCTCATCATAGTCTCAATGTAAAGCCAAAAATTACAAATACGTTCAACGTATCGGTTTTTTAAACTTCAGATGTCTAATGTGATAACCATAAATTAATTTACTGAATCTCAACTGGTAGAAGAAATTAATTCAAATATATCGTTACAACTTCGTAAATATCGTTGTCTTGAGTGACACTAATTCATCAACTCAGAATGATAATTAATAATGACAGCAATACAAAATTTCACGGACTGTTGCTTTGGTATTGTGGAGGCTCACTAAAGAATATTTTCTTCTAAATTCCAAGTAAGAAGAGGTGAAATGTCTTTTTTACGATTTTCGCTATTACAAATGTAAAGTACAAACTACTTGAGCCATCGGTTTTGAGTTTACACGTGGTAACTTAAATAATTAACATCGGGAATCTGTTTTCATAAGTTTTAATTTTTAATTGGTGTGAATGAGTAAAAATGTTTTTACGGTTATGTCGGTTGCGCTTACGGCGTGTTATGTAATTTACTCTATGTATCAAGCACTAATTGACGTCGGTTTTTACATTTAACGTCGTTAAATTAAAATTTAAATACCAATTTGTAGAAGTTTCGATATTTTCTTTTAAATAAATGTGAAGGTGGGAAAAATTTTGAATTCCTATTTTAAAAGTACGATTTCGAATACACTTACTTTCGAATTTTCTCTACATCTATTCAACTAATTAAGATAGTGTCTTAGATAGTGTATAGAAAGTTTTTTAATTAAATGTGATTTTTTGTCCACACTAAATCACAGCGAAGAGTAAACCGTATCAGAACAACAAAAACTCCCTCGGAAAGACTGACGAGTAGTAATTGATGCCAGTTGTGAACAAGAAAATACTATGCTTCAAAGGGCTGGACATGTTTTATTGTTGTTTCGACTGTTAAATGTTACGTCACATTGTTGAAAAACATTTTTTACAGCCTTTAAAAATGGCTATGTCGAATTCATGAATTTCATGATTTTTTATATGTGGCGATGATAGCATTTTCTAAAGTTAGCATTTCCTTCACTTAGTTAAAAAAAATATAGAGCCTTAAAATCGGCATTGTGACAATTAACTAGCGTATTAAAAGCTTGTAATTTGCGCACACAATTATAACATTTTTAGCACAAAACTAAAGTGCAGAATTTGTCCAAAGTCTGTTTTTATTATCGGTGGGGATGCTAGGTGAACGATCCGCTACTTTTGTCATTTTTTTCTGCCATTCAAACGAGCTCAGAATTAAATTTTTTGCACACAATGAGCACATAACTAGCACAAATTTATAGTGTAGAAGCTAGTTTTATTATAAATGGGGGTGCTAGGTGCACATTTATCATCCATTTTTTCTGGTTTCGGAATGAGCACGTTAGCTGTCGAAATGAACACATGATTATCCCAAAATTATAGAACAATTTATTTCATTTTATAACAATGTGGTACCAACTTCACAGACGTTCTCACCAATCCATCAACATTTTCTTTTAGTTTAAATTTCATTTAAATTTACAGCAATTATTTTAATAATTTGAATAAAATAATTGCTTTTAGAAAACCGATTCCTATCATGTGACTCAAGGAGTATTTGGAAATCGACAGAAATTGCTGATCGTAAACTTTAAGGTGTCTATATCATGATACTAATGGTCGATATAGAAGAACGTACATGAATATGCATGGCACGAATTTTTAAACCAGCTTTTAATCCTTCTCAAAATAGGTGGTTTTGTTTCGCTTTCACAATGTATCAGAGCATATTGCAAGTTCTGCTGTTTTAACATCAACACGTAAATGATTGTGTGTATGGAAACAAAAAATAAATAAATAATTAAAAACAAAAAATAACAAAAAAGTAATAAATAATAATAATAAATTCAAAATAATTAATTTCTTTCTGAAAACGCAAGCGGCTAAAATTACTCAACCGGGAGTTTTGGATGACTCGATGCGCAACGAAAGGTTTGAATAGCTTAACAATAATATAATACATTTATTTACTGCAAATGGGCAGATCTTACCCGGTGGCAGTGTATAAGGAAATACAATACAAAAAATACATATCACAGAGCATTGAAATAAAAAAATCGTTAAATAAATCATTAAACTATATGATTCAACTAATATTAAATTATTAAATATAAAAACATTTTAGCCTGAAACATCCGAATAATTGATAAAATGTGCAATACGTTTTTTTAAATTTCACTGATGACAAACACTCGATGACACAAACATCCTTTCGTGCACTTCACATTTCCCTTCCTACCTTTTCTAAATCACTTATTTCCCTGGTATCACTTCACTTCACTACCCACTATCACTCCACTAGCTTCCCAACTACATTAACGTACCCATTCTTCCCGAACTTGCCTAATCCTTTTAATTTGTCTGCTCCCCTTTTCTTAGAGCGTTTTAGAATTTAAGAGAGGTTGCTGAACCCGATAGCGCTCCCACGACATCCGCAGGCAAATTGTTCCAGTCCCTGTTTATATATTGAGAAACGAGTATTTTTCTACGTCGGTTTTTTGTTTCCTTTCACGAATTTTGAAAAAGTGATCTTGTCTACCCAATCTAGTCGGTTTTTCTAAACGCTCTTTGACATCCCGCCACGCTGGTTCGTTTTGAAGTGTACTGAACAAACATCCCAGTCGGACTCTTTTTCTACGAATTTGGAGAGGTTCTATTTTTATGTAATTATTCGCATTATTAGCAAATGTTTATGAATTTAATAACTTTTTCTAATTGTTTTTCTAATTATTTAATTTGATATTTTCTATAAGGATCCCATCCTGCCGATGCATATTCCAGTATAGGCCTAACAAGGGTTGTGAATGCTAACTCGGATTACTGCCTATCTTTATAATTCGTTTAATGAAACTTAGAGACTTCCAAGCTTTTTGTGCAACACTGTTAACCTGATCAGACCACTCTAAGTTATTGTTAAACATGATACCCATCTGGCTTCTGTCAAAGATAATAACCTATCACTGAAATTAGTTTTAAAACTGAATTGTGTGCTTCAGGAAATCACTTGTGTTATTTATCCCTTGACTAATCATGTTACCTGGCGGTGAGGTTCACCGCAATCTAAGAGATTTCTATTATCCCTTGACATCATCGCAGTGTTTTCAATCGAAGTTCTTTTAATACGTTTTGTAAGGTTCCGCCCAAGATTGTTTCTCTATGTTCTTGCAACACTTGTTTTCGCAATCGGAAAGTAAAAATTGGATGCACACTCCCCCGCATTCTGGTAAAATCAGGAGAGAGAAAACGAATTGCAAAAGTACACAAAAGAGAGAGAAAGAAGAGGAAAGCAAAGTTGCAGACGCAGGGCTTTTTCTTGTGGGAATCTTGGGATGGACGCTGTTGACTACTAGCTTTGACAGAATCAAGAAGTCCTGTCATAAAATTTATTTGACTGTTAGAGTGCCTGGACTATTGAACACGTGAATGAATGAGATTCCCTGTTAACTGTAAAATACTCTTACATATTACCCGCTAACATAAACAAAACACTGTGGATTACGAGAATCAATTTGGGTGAGTTAATTTTTCCTCCTGACCAAATCCCCTAAATGATACCACCTATAAATGTTTTCCTGAGAATATTTTGAAACATCGGACGTTGGGGATTACACAAAATATTTCTTTCTGCGCTACTGAAATATTTTCTACGGATATTTGTCTCTTTATATCTTAGGTGAACCAAAATTATTTCTAATAAAAGAATTACAGACATTATATCAGGAAAATACCAAGCATTGAAATGTCCTAAATCCTGTCTTGTATAATGAAATTATTGTTCTTAAAATGGTCGTGTTTCATATAAGGAGAATCTCATTGATTATCTCCAGCTCTATTTAACATGCCTCTTCTTCAAGAACTTCGAGACCTCACAACTTCATGTCAATGAAGCGGTCATAAAATTCAACCATGCAAATGATTTCACGGATGAATTAATCATAAAAAGAGTTGCATGTCTGTTAGCCATATTGTGGAAGAACATTCCAAGCGGGCAAGTAGAAGTAGTAGGTGCAATTTTGATGTTGCCTGCTTCTTTATTCTTTCATCCTCTCTTTTTCTGCAGTAGATAATCAGCCCCAGACCCCTTAATATGTATTCTGTTTTTATCATGATACCAATTCATTTTTCACTTTTAATGTTCCTCTGCTTTCATTTTAAGTATTGTTTTAAGCAGCTTCCTGGTGTTATATTCTCAACATTTATTACCCACGTACTGTTTGCATCTTTTTTCAACGATTTTCACTGCTTCATCAAACAATGCCTACTAACTGCTAATGATATTCATTTCTGATAATTTTTGATTAAAAATTTTGTTCTCCATATCACTTCACATTTGTTTTCTATGTTCTAATTTATTATCCAACTATATTGGATATTTTCATGCTTTCAATCATTGGTGAAACTACAATAAAGCATTTTGCGACACCTGACTCCTTCACATAACATTTCATTGCCTTGGCGAGGAATTGTTTCGTAGCTTTTTTAATTTATATCTAAAAAGCATGTAATGCTCCTCGCATTTGAGTTAGTACAATGGAATAGTTTGTGATTTTTCTCAATATAAATCTGTTTCAAGACGAAATAAAAAGAAATAATAATTTAGATGTATTTACATGTGAATTATCTATTTAAAAATATTTCTTCGACACTTCTTTTTCTAGCCAATCTTAGTGCGCGAACACACAACGCGGGCGGGCGCGGGCGAGCGTTACCGCTCATACGAGAAGATGGCGCAATATCTAAAGCCACACGAATGAATTTACTCTGCGAAAATTCCTATTTTATATTATTTACTTTGAAATGACAGGGGAGAAGTGAGAGGGTAAATGAGTATGTTTGTAGGGAACATAATGGAGTGTTTCTATCACCTGTTTCCAGTTTCAAGGATGAATGAGGAACACTTTATATGTTATACGAGAATGTTTACATCGACATTTGAATATATTCTGGATAAACTGTGTAACGATCTAGAAAAACAAATAACTAGCAGGAGGAAATCCATCAGTCCGGAGGAGAGGCTAGTTCTTGGTCTTACGTAAGCAGAAGAAAGTAAATTACTATTCGCTTGTAATAATGTTTACAGCGCCTTTCAACAAAATTGGTTTCTGTTAAACTTTAAAACTATTGAATGACAACGTTTATCGCGTAATCGTAGTAACTGGTAGAGAAACGGTGACCTTGTGAAAGACGTAGTAAAGTCATTCATTATATTATAACTTTATTGTATTTTTTTCGACAATCTAATAGAAAATGTATTACAAAAATATATCTTATTAAAATATATTTTGAAATTTCTGTACATTGAAATAAGAATACCATTTTCTCGAGAATATTTATTGACCACAGAAACTACAAAAACGAATATAAACTAATTTTACTTAATAAGTAAATACTCCATTATAAGCAGTTCAGTGACCCGCCCGCGTCTGAAGACCTCAAGAAAACAAACTCGATTGTTCCAAGCTCACCCGCGCCGCGTCATGTATGCTCAGTTCCGTAGCTCAGCATGCAACTCTTCGACCTGCACCACACCGCGCCGCATCCTGTGTGTTCACTCACTTATTGGTCTTGTTAAGATTGTAAATGACGACGATTTCGCGGTTTTGATTTCTCACCACCAAGTCAGAGTTCGCCAAAACTGTGAATTATGTTCCGTGAAACATTCCTTGAACTGAAAATAACTATGTTTCTAATAATGTACAGGTTTATTCTTTGCTCCTAATATTGAAAATATAATGCGACATCTCCATATTCATTTTTGATACGTTTTTCTGAATGGAACTATGGATGTACAAAATATAAAGTATTTAACTACGAATAACCAGCGTTTCCTATTTAAATATTGGTAAATCCTAAGCTCTTATCGATTTCGTTGCATCATACTATCTACAGTAAATTTAAGCACGATGTAAAGCAACTATAAGCATGAACATTAAATGAAGGTGTGGAATTCCATCTCATGAATGACAGTTGTTTTCGTCATGTGTAAGGTTGTGGTCTTCTATCCGTGACGAGGTAATTACGGTTGTGATATCACAAGAACGGCTATCATTACCTTTCAATGTGACAATAACTATTGCTGAGCCGCCAACCTTCGTGTTATATGTCTGCTCCTAATTACCATTTCGTACCTTACAGCTGCTTTACTATTGCTCTCAGGGTTACGTTTGCATTACGATTACTGTCAGATGCGCCATCCAAAGGTCTTATCTCTGAGGTATTCGTTCTCGAAACTGAAGTCAGAGCTTTTGCACCGAGTTAGCCATGTTACATGTACAGAACCCCATTCCCAGTGTCCATGAGAGAACGAGAACAAAATTGTCCCCCCCCCATATATGGATTTCAATCCACATACACTTCAACAGTCATAGTTCCTCACTCGGTTTTGTGACCCCACTGTTTGCCGATTACACCGTTCATCAAGAAAACTGGTTACCCTGTTCAAAATACGGGTCTATCAAAATGAAAAGATTTCAAAGATTAATCTCAAAATAATGGTATTTGTGTGTCATAAATGATGGAATTAAAAAGACTGTCGTGGCCCAATTAATGGGAATCCACATTCTCAGCGGAATTAGTGTTCTGTAATAATAAAAGTCGGGGAAATGGAAACCCAATTCTTATATTTTGGCTGTAGGTCTAACCGACACATGAACATGGCTGGAGAACATTCCAGTGTGCAAATCCCGAATGCACTCCTACGTGTAGGGCTTTAAGTTAGGCTAAGTACGCACCGCAAGCGAGATGTCGCGAGAAACGAAGCCTGGAGAGACGCGCATGTTCCCCTATGTCAGCCTAGAGGAGATTTTTCTGGATGTGAGATCAGACAGACTGATTTCTTGTAGGGGTTGAATCGTAAATCTAACATCGGATCAGCAACCAGCGACAGAATAAATTAAAGACAAAAGTGCGTTGAACTAAATGTCGCGTTGGAACGAGCCACAATACATATTTTTAACTCTCAAGGATAAGCGTGTTCTAGACAGGGAGTGATTTTGTGGTATTTCGACACAGGGTTTGTTGACGCTTCTTGACACCATAACCAGACGTGGTCTCTGCAGAATCATCGTATTCGTATCAATATCGCATTTTTTCACAACACTTTTTACTATCTCTAACGTAATGTAGAGATTTTATTTCGTTCAAGATTTTCAAATATTCTTGTCCTTATTGCATAAAATGACCTTGTTACCCTGACTGATTTATTAAACATTAAGAAGACTCAACGTTACGACCCTCACTGTGATAAGACCGTTACAGTATTTGTTGTTCATTGCTTGCCTGATGATTAGGAATGATACTTTCTCCGCTCACCAGTAACAATAAAGCGGTTATCGTAACCCCTGAAAAAATACCCAAGACAAATCGCATTCTCTCACAAGTTCTCTTTGTTGCTCGGAAATAATGCTGCAGGTGATATCATTCCCCAGATGGACAAGTGTACATGGAAAGTTTTACGTGATTCTCCTGAATATGGGACAGTCTAGCGGCAAATCGATATGTTGGATGCGAGAGTAGACTTGATAATCTCAACTTCGTCAAATTAGCAGTAGTAGGTCGTGAAATGAATAAAAGATACAAGGAAATTCCGTAGAGCAAGAAAGGAGCGAAACAACTTAAGAGAGGCGATGATGATCGCGAAAGAGCAAATCTAGAAAACTTTGTGATTCAAGTGGAGTAGCGAAGTTGTGAACGGACGTGTACTGCAGTTCCTCTAATGAGAGAGAGACGTGCCTCCTCAATCGTTGAAGTTCTATAAATTGTATTTCCATACTGTGAACATACATGGACTGCGGTGCTAAACGGATTGCACCTCTCCGTGGCACGAAGCGCGGTCTCATCCTAGACTTCCGACGTGGAAACATTTATTGATGGGAAAGTAATATTTTTATGACACTGTTGAAGATATGAATAAGCAATTGTTAGATATATTTTAGGCCGGGATGAGCTGATTTAAATTTTCGACATCACAGTATCGTTAAATTGCGATTATCGATGTTTTATACTATGACTTTCGATCCGATTCCTAGTCTAAGATGATAACAGTAATTAACACTATTATTTGACTAAATTGAATTTTGATTCACAATGTACCGTTAAGCCTATTTGTTCTTCACTTCAGCTGAAACTGCGTAGTTAATAACGGTAATAGATATCAGATACGAAGATCATTAGAGATGTAAGATAAATGAGAAAAGGAAATAATACTATAGTTCTTGCTTATTTTGATCTCATTTAATGAAAATAATGGTCGATAGGCATATACAAACAAAAAGTTGATGTGAAATTTTTATGCATTAATAACAAAAGTAAAATGTTACTAACAATAACAGTGTGTCCTCGGCACAGCAATGCCAATGTAATGTTAAGTATAAAGATACAATATTGAAACTGTCGTTTTAGGAATTGGAGTTGAATTTGGAATCTTGGAATGGACGTAAAAGAAATGGAATCGAAATTGAAAACTTTTGGAATCAGCAAATTAATATTTTAAAATATTTTTATATTATTTGGAGCACAATAGAAATTTCGGACACATCACTGCTACATACATGAAAAAAATTGGAGATATACGGTGAAGCGACATTTGTGTACGCAAATAGATTTGCACATATAAACCGAAAAGAATTGGGAACTGGTATAATCTTGTGAAAAGAAGTATCGTAGATATTGCGAGGTACATCGTAGCACACTTCATCTCGCATAACGGAAGTTCCTCAAATAAGCCAGGGATGCGAACCAGAAGTTTCTGTTTTCATGCTTACGTAATTTAGAGCATGTAAGAAAAGAATACTTGTAAAGTGACGAAATGTTGGTAATGGTTGGAAAAAAACAAGACCTGTGTCCTTTTCAGGTAATGCGCGGCAATTTTATCAACTTCCAGATTTTTGCCATTTACTTCGTGTAAGTTCCGTTATATTAATTTTCTGAATCCACTAGTTTAAAATAATTGCAATCATTTAACAACTTTAACATTGAAACGAATATCTTGAAATGAATAAAAAATCTACATTTTCTTTTCAATGTTATGTCCTCGGTTGAACAAATTCCACAACAGTTATTTGTTTCAGAAATGAAATCACATATCAAAATTCAATCGTAGATTTTGGTATCAAAATCTGTTTTAGGTATTTATAACAAATATATATTAAGCGTTTTGTTGGTTGTAAAAGAGTTGTAATGGTAATAATGTAAGTTGTATTATAAAAAATACGTTTTTCTAATAGTTGAACTTTTAAAATTTGCAGATTCAGAAACAAAGGATTGTATGAGAATACTTGTATAACAATTTGGCGGAAATTATCTGGAATAATAAAATATTCATATCTCCGTCACCTGAATCTCACCTATTTTTCTTTTCTTTTTTTACAAAAATTTGATGCACTTATAAGAGGAGGTGTATCAACAGTTACCACATCCACGTCATCAAGTTTATGAGACAGCTTTCCGCTTCTGGTCAATCGAGAGACCCAGGTAGTCTCTGCACGACCTTCCTGCCGCGGCGCGAACAGGCAAAAGTTTCCCGCAGTCCCTACACGCGACGAGTCCTTAACTCAAGCTGTTCGTTGCGGGACACGCCCGTTTTCTCAACTCTTCTCCCTCGAGTTCTTCAAGTCCTGAAATGTATCCATCGCTATTTATTTTTTATTTTTTCTTTCTTTCGCATTGGCATACCAGCTTTATCTTTGCGTAAATCGAGAAATCCATGACTTAGTATTAATAGTTTACTCTCTGAAAAAAAAACAACGTGAAACATTTCAAATATAACTGGAAAGATACGGCAAATATACGTCCTGAGTTATAACATCATAATGTATTTTATGTTGAGAATACTTCTAAGCCATCCAACCCGCTGATACAAAGTTGAATTCATTCATTAACAACGTCTAACAAACCTACGAATTACTTCCAAAATCCTTTGCCCGTTTTATCTCGAGAGATAACACTCCGTTTATCTCCCGGAAACGTGCAAATTTTCTTTTAAATGGTTCAAATTATTTTGCTATTTCAGTTCAAATTGATATTGAGCAGGGTAGTTTAAATTCCGCATGATTAATATTAAAGATGAAGGTGTAATAAAGGAATTGTAGGAAGGATGGAAAATACTTTTCACTAAAACACGAAAACTGTAGATTAATCCGAACATGCATCCGAACTATTAGGAAAAAGTCTTCTAATGTATTCTGAGGTAGTGTTTCTTTTTCGTGGTGAAAATGAGAAAATAAGTACATGTCCTGATTTTTTTGAGCTTCATAATATTGGCTTAGCATTATTGCTTTAAAAAATGTTGACGGTACCAGTATTTTAAACTGTCATTTTAAAGTTTATTTTATTTATTGCTTTGTACTTCTTTATATGTGTGGATCGTGACGTTCACAAAAATTAATATGGGGAGACGGAGCTTGAACCTATGGGCGATTGTACGGAAGTGGGGAAATTTGTGATTTATACATACGTATATATCACAAATTTCCCACATCATATACATATTTGTGATATATACGTGCAGCCTTAAGTTCAAATCTGTTTACATGTAGAACGGATAGTGGTAGCAATACGACTTTTACCCTGCCAGGAGCACACGATCTTACTGCGATCGACGTATAAGTTTTTACGAAGACGTACAGGTTTTTCTTACCTTTAGTGTGGGTTATACTCCCACCATAGCAATATCACTTTCCCCAATTTTTTATGAAAAAGCAGAAAACTAGTGGAGCGACTAATTTGAACTTTTGTGTGCTTATACACCAAGCAATTCCCTATCTCATTCCTGTAAAACATTTTCTCGCGATCACCCAGGATATTGATAAGGGGGATGGGGTGGACACCCCATCATTGGGGGTGGTTAGATGATAAGACATACAATTTTTCATACAAATATACTGTTTACGCGTAATAACACTAAATGCAAAGCTATTCATCAATCGATTTAAACTCCATAAAATCCCAATTTTCTAAAAGGGGTAAAATGTAGAAAGGGGTGGCTCGGAGAGGGTTTTCTTCATTGATGAAAAAACATGTAAACCATTTTTCTTGGACAAGCACTCACAATCCTGAGTAGTTTTGGAACATCTGAAATACACATTTGTCAGATCGAGTGAGGGGTATAGGGGGTGGGGTAATTCTTCAAATGTTGGTGATTTTTTAATTTCAGCCATTAGAGTGCACATTATTGAGTCTGTATACGTAAGACTAGCACCCCCCTCCCCGATATTTTAAAGTGTGATATTTTTGCTCGATTTTCTCGAGAATTGCATTTCTCTTCACTTCAAATGTGTCCCAGCGCGATGGCGATGGCACAGACACCTCCCAGTAAGGGAGCGTTTTGATAAAACATAGGAGATTCCTCAGCTCAAATTTCACTCTGATACATTTTAAAACATACAATTTATGGAGTGATGAGTTCACTGCGCCGCTAATTTTGACGGGCAGTGTATAATCTACAAAAATTGGGAAATATAAGTCCAAAACACCCTATCCAGTTAGGTTTGGATTTTTTCAATTTTTAATATATATCGTCGACGATATATATTCTACAAAAATTTACGATAAGTAAACTAATTTTATCAATATTCTCTGCTAGCAAAAGTATTAAAAATTCAAAAAATCCAAACCTAACTGGATAGGGTGTTTTNTTATTATTATGTGTAGATTAAAATGAATGTATAGTTGTTATTATGAACTATTTATTTTGCAAGTATTAATATCTCCGTCAAATTCGGCCGAAATATGTTATATTGTTATTCAAAAGTAAAGTAAGGAATTGCTTATTAATTTTTTGCTGGAGTGTCGCGCCTGATGACTCCGCCTCCCCTCACTGCGTACAGGTGAACCGTCCAGAAATCGTCTCTTTAAGCCGAGTAGCTCAGAGATGTCACTGTGTGTCACGGATCTCAATGTTAAGCCATCGTGCGATTGTGTCAGTTGTCCTGTAGCCTGTCACGTTCAATGAATTGTAATGCCTAGGCGACTGAGCCTCGCTCGGTAATTATTTATCCCTCTAGGCAAATTTTCGATTCTCACGTACATTTATTCCTGAATATCGAAAGTTCTCGAACCCCATTAAATAAACTTGTTTAAACATCACATTTTAAGACTAATAGGTATTGCTAGATCGTATTAATCAACAAAATTCGCTGCACTCTTTCCGTGCTATAGTGAATGGAAGTTATGTTCGTCATGCGAACTTTCCCTGACATCCATTCACTTTGCATTTCATAAATGTGACTATCAGATTTACTTATACATTTTAATATAAATAGCCATTATTTACTCATAAACAATATATTTCACGATGTATTGGTATATTATGTATTGGGACCATATTGCTCACCAATACATGGTATAGCACTGTTTCTCTCGCGGCACCTTCGTGTGTGGCCGTGATTTTCTCAGTAAACATTGAACGGATTTTATACCGTTTTTTTCTTATGGATGAGTGTTTCACGTCGTAGGTTACAATGAATCTTTGTAAATAAATACGTTCTAAATATTTTGTGTAAATTAGCTGACTTGTGATGATGAATATCGGAGACTGAAGAAAGTAAATGTTGGAAATCTGTAAATATAGACCCGTTTAAACAATATGTGGCAACACTGTGCGCCTAAAATAGTTCTACAAAAACGTTCACAACAGCATATACCTACAAGCTTAATCCATATTATTCAATTACTGATATTAAATTTAGACGTATTAATATACTTCACGTATAATTTAGGTAGAACAAATAAAAACATTATAGAATCAAATGCTTTCTTTGTCATGTGATGTCAAAAATTATATATTCTTTCTTTAAATATAACGGTGATTAGATGAATAGTTTAAAATTTAGATGTTTCTGACCTGGTACTGCTGCTGTTGTGATTTATAAAGAAATATTAATAAGTATCTTCAAAGATATAGAAGACATGCTCCTCTTATTTATTTTAATTTTAACGATGAGTTAAAAAGTAACATAAAAACTCCCATGCGAAGCAACTACTTCTAATCACGTCTAAGTAATAAAAAAATTGATACAAAAATGGTTATTATCGGCGGATTTGTGTGATGAGATATCGATCTCCCACCTGAGGAAACTGGTAGAGACTTTTGGGTTCTAATGTCCAGACAATCGCCCAGTAATCCCATTCCATGAATCTTTCGACACAGCTCTGCTCTTGTGTCGGATTAGTGAGAATTTAATGAAGTCGTTTCCATCGCAGCACCCTCGTCGTCTCCTTGACAACAACGACCTCACTGATTGCTTCGGTTGCAGACAACATTTCCGGTTGTCCCACCGAGTAATCCTTTTCTTCCTGTTATTCTTCGGATGCCCCTTTTCTTCCGTTCCTGAAGACTCTTCTCCCTGCTCGCTCCGACACACAAACGCCTCCAGCAAAGGTCACAGTCTTCTCATTGATCCCGACTGCTACCCCGACTCGGAAGGAAAATTGTCCGAGGCAAATTTTTCAATCTGAACATTTTTTCGTTGTTAGTAGAAAATTTCCTATGCTGCTTTGACATCCTGATCCCGGGTTCGTCCTTATAGTATCTACCGCGAATCCGTGATACCACCATTTTTTCAAAGGTATCAAGTAAAAGGAAAAACATATTTCCTGATTCTATGAATGTTCGTGTACTGGTTTGTCTAGTTCAGTGGTTCTCAAAGTGTGCAGTTTTGCGCGCTGGGGCGACATGCATCCACACACGGCGCTCTGAATTGAAGTACAAGATATTTTTTTCAAACAATAAATCCCTTTACAGAAACAGCAATTATTGTACTTTTATTTTTAACCCTTGATATTTGTAGTTATACCGTTACGTGAAAATTGACCTGGATGTAAATATAATTGAGGCATTAGTGTGCTGTACAATGAGTTGCTTACAGTAGGACCACCGGAACGCCGCACGCCGGAAATAATAATTAAAACTAGGAAGCCGTAGATTTAAAAATTTTGGGCACCATTGGCCTAGTTCATTCTTTTTAAATACGTTTGGGTTGTATATTTCAAGTGAACAAGTTAAAACAAAAATTGATGCCAGGAATAGTCAAATTTATTTGGTCAAGCAATAGTTATGTTCTGTAATAACTCAAAATAGGTCAAAACACATTAAAATAAGGAACATCCAGGTCCGGGATTTTCCTATCCTAGTTCAATTTTCCTTGGGGGAGAGGTAGATTCGTATAGGCCTCGTAGAAGTTTTTAATATTATTAATTTTAATCTCAAATGCTTTGTTATTTTAATAGTTACAATTTATTTGCAGAATTTTCGGAGTGATTTAAAGAATTGATAACGTATTTGTTAAACAGCAGTTGAAGAATGATAAATTAAACGTCGTAAACAGCTGTACTTTTATAATCCATTGAAAACATATTTTATTAATATTCGGTTATCATCACAAGCAGCTAATTAACTTTATGGGGCATTTTGTGAATTTGTTTTGGGAAGCAGAAATATATGCTATTAACTGTTGGGGAAGTACGTACAAAAATCTAATTAAGAAGTTAAAAGCAACATAAAATCACTTTGTTCGTATTGTGTTATATAAAAATAAACGAATGAGTGCTTTTCCATTGTATGTAAAATTAAAGATATTGCCTGTAGAACATTTGTTCGTCTTTAAAGTTTTCAGAATTTTTTATATGAGGAGCAGAAACAGGAATAAATGATTTATTACGCAACACGAAATACGGAAAATAGAGTTTTCAGAAATAAAAAAGAGTTGTTTAGACAATCCTAAGCTATTTAATCAGTTGCCTTATGAAATTAAACCCTCCATGAAGATTCCAGGTAAAGGTCATTATTCGTCTCTGACAACTGTACTAAATAGGTTGAAGTAAATTTCCATGCAAACGTCACAGATAGAAACCTGTTGACTGCAAAGAAATTTACTGGTGAAATGGACCCACTTTTTTGCCATTCAGTTATTTTTTATATGTGTAGCTAATCTACAACTGGAATTTGGTCAATATTCCGAATAGTTTAACCTGTAGATTATCCTGGAAATAAAATTATTATTGTGTTCAATCGTACAACATCTTTGGGCCCTTCAAACGGAATGGGTGAGATGGTCTCTTGCTTGCTTCTGGAGTGTAAATTAGACCCCTGCGTGGTCACACGCAGTTTGTAACTGCTATTTTGACAAAAAATTTTGATTATTTATTGTTTATTGAACAGTTGTCCACAAAGGAATGAAACTGCATCAGACTGACATGAGTGTCTAATTTTTACTCCGTTTAAATGTGGCGATTTTACTCTGAATCCAGTAAAAATAGTGCCCGAACTTAATTTTCTTTTCATCGTATTAAACTGGACAATCTTAACATGTCCAAAATAGAGTGCGCTCCGCGCATGGGAGTTGACAGGGAGTGCGACGTCGCGTCAATATCATTACGGCACTGTGGACAGATGTGTCTCGCGCACGCAGCGCCATCGGAATATTCACAGAGCTGAAAATCATTATATCAGTTGGCACTGAGTGTTTGCTTCACATTACCCGGACGAATGCCTCCATCAGTTTATTCGAACCCGATTCCGCGAAGTGTCATTTCTCGTTTGCTATTGATTATTTAGAATCATGATGTTGATACGCAAAGATTCCTATTAGTCATGAACCAATCGGATTCCCCATGAGTTGCATCGCTGCGGCAACCAGAGTGAATATTGATCTTCCCGAATCATTCATGATTAAAATGCTCGTTGATGTCACGTCTGTTTCGCCATTATTTGGATCGGCCAAAATAAATAATGCTGCATCGCCTGCACTGAACGCGTTTAGCGCTCGGCGAATGAAATGTCTTTGCGGGATTTCCCCCTCGTACATTTCACCGGGATAACATAAAAATGAATCAATTAATGGGTAATATTTGTCGAGAAATATTTACAATCGATATATTTACAACAATCTCGATTTTTCTGATTATTTTCCAAAATGTCATGATGCGCTTATTCTTGCCACAAATAATAACAATGTTCTGCTACTACTTGCGACATAGGAAATAACATTTTTGTTCGTGCTCAACGTTTTAAAGAGGATATAATAATATATACTTTCCCCTTACGACTACATTTAAATGGAAGTGATAGATCTAGCAGGATACGTTTCTCCAGGTAAGGTTCTTGATTTGATTTGAAGGCGAGTTGCGGTTGGAGATCACCGGATTTGGAAGTAACAAATGGAGAACCAAACACTCGGAAAATAGAAGTAGCTCACTGCGCATCATCCAATTCTAAACGAACGTTTCAATGAATCTTTTGAAGTGCTATAAAATTTGAATGGTATAAAAAAAAGAGATTTGCTTTTAAAAGGTCACACGCATTTTCACCCTCAGTGGAATAAATAAATAAATAAATAAATTTATTGTCAAAAAACAGTACAAACTGCGTATGACCACGTGGAGGAAAAAAAAAATTTACTCTCCGGAAGCAAGCAAGGGACCATCCCATCAATTCCGATCAAGGGCCCTAAAGCAGTATTTTGAATTCCACTACTTCGGTAATGTTCGTTTTGAATTATGCACCTTATTTCAACAGAATTGTCTGACATCTCTTATGCATCACTGGTTGAATGAAGTATCTGACTTATCTCTCTGTACATTTCTAAGAAAAAATGTGTCATGGAAAACGCAATGTAGTAAGAATTTCAATTTTACTACCTTTATCTTCCTGATTGCCATAAACTGGCGGGAGAGTTTTCGCTGTTTGTTTTTGAGAAACATTATTGAAATGCAGTATCTTTACAAATTTGAAGAAATAAAATATTTTATTTTCTGTGAGATTATGTTGTAACTTTTAAATTATATAGCATAGAAATAAATATCTTTCTTTTCTAGAGTTACTTCATGTTAATGTACTAAGAAAGTAAATGCTTTTTTTAAATTTTTTTTTAGCTTTGTGAAATGTATTCTTTTAAACTTTACATCGGATATATTTTACAAAAAAATTTCAATAATATATTAGGTGACGGTGAGGTGTTGAAAGAGTTTTCAATTATAGAGGAAAACATTGTGTCTCTCTCTATA
>NNCF01137859.1:116245-133055 GCA_002313205.1 Laupala kohalensis
CCCCCCCCCCCCCCACTTCCTCACTGAGTCCCGAGTGTCTGTCTTCGAAGCGGTCAGGTATAGAATCCCACGAGAGTCGGGGGTCAAGGACAATCTGGGAGGGAGAAGGTGGCGGACTACGGACTAGACGGAGCCTTCCTTCCACTAGGCTCTTCCTCTCTAATCGATGTGCTAGCATGCTGCCTAGAGCCTACTGCACATTGATATACGACGTACCGCCGGCTTAGCGCGCGCGCCACGCTCCATCCATCCCTCCTTTACCGGTGTTCCAGTTTTTTAATTTCCTTCTCAATGTTCTTATCCTCACCACTCTTGTACTTTTACCCCCCACTCCATACCTTTCATTCTTCCTTAGCTACTCATACTCCATACAATCTCTCTGTCTTCTCACCCTGTTCCCGGAATTCCTTCGCAGCTTCGGGTTCTTGGTTAAAGTTCAAATTTTACTTCTGTTTTTGATCACAATTATGTCTTCATTCAAACCTCATATATCAGCAGATAACATTTCGCGCCGTTTATATATAAATAGTTACGCCCTGTTACACCACAATACTCATCTTGCTGTTGAGTTTTTCACTCGGAGTACCGACCACAATATGGAGAATCCCGCAAGGAGTACCGAAGATACCTTTTTCATACATTGACATGACTTCCGAAAGATGTCTCCGAATGTGTATTATCCATGTTTTATATGTTGCATCTTGTGGATAACATATATATATATATATATATATATATATATATATATATATATATATATATATATATATATATATATANTCGGAAGGACTACTTCAAAGATCTTCTTGAAATGGGACTCAATAGACCTTGTGGTCACGATTACCCGTGGATTACGAAGATGACTTAAGAGGGGAGACAATTATGTTACTCAGTTGCTGTATAAATAAGCGTTTCGTCGTTCAGCGTCTGAGCGGAAATTCAACTTCTTCATAGTACAGGATTATGATCTGCCACAAATCTCAAAATGATAGCAATGAACATTTCAGACAGACATTTTTACGGACCAACTTAAGAACTCGCCTAGAATTTTAGATACATAAATGGTTACATATACATCTTCGTAAATGCACAACATAAAAATGACGAATCACAAAATTCCTGGATCTATATTTACTAAATATATATTGTTAAGATTCAAGTGGCATTTTCTCACAATATTGTGCTGAAAAATATACGAGTATAAAAGAAAGAGTAAATATTTATCTTATAACTGATACGGACGACAGAGATTTTAAGAATTGTCAGTTTTAAAATACATTCTTTATAAAAATAATTGTAGTATGGCAATTCAGTTCTTTACTTGTTCTGGCATCGGGCATTCCTCCTACACTAAGCCTACGCAACTCGAGTTTCCCTTATAATATAATTCAAATTATTTCTTATTCCATTACATTAAAACCCTTCCTGCTAAGTTATTTTTTCCTAGAAGTTTAAAAAGGAGAAAAAAGTTGTCCATGTCCTTGAATGTTTTCCGAGGATCGTTCTCATTTTGCTCGTTATTGCTCTCAAAGCTTGAATAAAAGCTCCATTTTATGAAACCTGCAGGTCTCGGTTGGAACGGATGTAACGAGGGAGATTTAAAATATTTCAAACATTCTTTGTAACCCTACTGTAATTTAATGAGTGACGGGTGCTTAATGTAATTTTACAGCTGCCTCTGGACCTGCTTTCATTCGTTGCTAACAAATCTAATTTTAACAGTTCTTATTGTAAGGGGAATTGTTGGACTAACCTCATACATAGGAGTTACATACAGTTAGTACTTCGGTATTTTTTGTAAAGAAACGAATGGAGAAAACTTTTTTCAGTTATAGTCTCAACTCGAATTAAGCTGCACTAACTTGTGCTACTCCGTCTTACGTTCATCCAACTCAACTGTCAAAGATAAATAATTTACACAGTTCTTCTTGTCTCTCTCGTAAACTATCAATTCTTGTTATGCGAAACCAAACAACACCGAGGTTTATTTCATGCAATAATACTTTATTTATTACGGACAAAATTAATATCATAATTTGTTAACAAACGTAAATTCAATTCAATCCTCTAAAACGGTTTTGAATTCATCAAAATGAAGTTTTCGATTGTTGGACGGAGAGTGAAGACTTTTCCGAGGATATTCAGTTCAAGTTGACATCGATTTATTCCGAATTCAAATAGGTATATGTGCAACTGCACCCAAACTAATTGTGGTCAAAATATAACGGGGAAATAACGCTGGGATACAAATTAGTTTGCTTTACGAGGAATTCCAATTTCATATTTGACCAAAAGAATCGGAAACGTTTCCCGAATTCGATTGAAAAATACCAAGTTTGTAAATATGCTTCTCTCTGTTCAGTCTATCCGATTTTACGAATTGTGAGCGGTATTCCGAGAATTATTTTCCGTGTGACTAACCAGAAACAATATTGCAATAAATAGCCTGATTAAAGGATTAAAACACAGAAATGGTCGAAAAATTTGAAGATAATTCTTCATTATGACATTCATAGTACTATTTTCAAAATGCCCCCCCCCCCGCCAGGGCGCATTCACACGCGCATTGTATTTCCACCACAATATTGTGATAGCCAAAACACATTCATTTAAAAATATCATGCTTGCAATTCATTCCTTATTATCAGTCATATACTATTTAGCGAGTAGTAATTGTACTTACGTTTGTATACTTCTGGAAATTTTCTCGAAAATTGTTCAAACAGTATTGATAAATAAGTTGTATAAATGGTGTATTTTAAGCGTAAGATCATTTTTTACAGTAGAAAAGTCATTTATAACGGTTTCCGAACTTTCGTTTATTTACATCGTGATCTGCTAGGTAACCGAAATTTTAAGTAAACCAATCAGTTGGGTTTTTCTGTTAGTCTCTATGAGTAATTATCTCATATTTTCTCAGTTTTCTTCGATTACTTCTGGCATCGGTCAATCCTACATATGCGACGGGTTAATTTCAGGTTAGATTTGTACTATAATCAGTATCATACGTATAATCAGTAAGCTGACGTAGAGTGTAATATATATTGGCAAGATTCCCAATGAACCTTTCAAGATGGTTCAATGGTGTAGGGTTAGATCATGGATCAAATCCCACTAAGGGAATTTTTAAAATTAATTTTTGTCCATATGTTGTGCCTGGTTACACATAGAAACTGTTTGTATTTTTTACAATTAATTAAAAACCATTTGTCCATATTGTTTTAAATATACATCATTGCCAGACAAACAATTGAATCGTTCATCCACTTATCGGTATTTAACGGTAAATCTTACAGGTCTTTGGACACTAATAATTTAATCTTCGTTGTGATTGAAAATAAAATTTAGGTTTTCTTAAAAGATCAGACATAAAATTATGTTAGTGGATTATAGTACATTTTCTATTATTAATTGTAAAAAATGTTATCTGTATTGATACCGCAGGACCGAAAATTTTTATATAGACGAAAATATTGTCAATTTTCAATTATCACTAATTTCTTTTGCACTTATTTAGTTTATCTAGAATGTTAGTGTAAAATATTTTTTGGCTATGCCTTTATTATCTGAAGGAAGAAAATTGAGAGAGAAAAAACAATTGGTTATAGAAATAAAATGAATTATACTCCAGATTATCCTTAATTGAAAAATATGAGAAAGAAAACAAGTTGATTCTTTATAGAAATTTTAAAGCATTTTTCAGAATAATGCAAATTTTCCCCGATGAGACAAGGTATGAATTTCTGCGCATTGCCAATGCTTCGTTATTTCACAAATTCAATAATAATCCGGTGAGTGATATCCGGCGCTGGTCCCCAGCTTCACCAGTGACTGTAGTGTCACGTTTCAGTCACAGAGCGCATGTGGGCGTGGGATGTGTGTGAGTGGGAGCGTGGGCGCCCATCGATGCCGACCGCGCGCCTGGGGACCGTATGATTTGCCCATTAGTAGCTACATTAACAAGCGCGTGCTCACAGACGGGCAGTCGAGCGCGGCGTGAGCTCGTGGCCGACCGGTGCTGCAACTCGCCAATCATTCCACTTGGCGGGTTGCAACCTGGCCAGTATGGTTGTCATTGCGACCACACTTGTGAGTTTGACCGTCCATCTGGAGCAGCCGTCTTGATACGTGCTCACGTGTCTCGTAACACACGAGAGGTCGAGTCACAAAAGAGGAGTTACAGTTTTCATGTGATGGATGAAGCAAAATGACCCTGGAATATCTGGATATGAAATGGACGGGATAATTAAATCAGAAATATACTGAGTTTGTGTATTCTATATTTCTCCTCACCTTCACTGGAATTTCAATACCACCGGTTCCGTCCACACTCCACCCAAAAACTGTTTTCATTCTATTTCTTTTCGATATTCATATTCAACTTTTTGCAATATTGACATCAGAGAACTACCTCATTTTTATGAACAGTAACAACTGTTGTCTCTTGGACTTTTTATTTAGTATTAAACATAGTTCTTTTATCCTACCGGGAACAGAACGGTCCCATATCTATTCCACGACTAACAAAATGGAAATTACTTTGACAATTTTTTTATTCTTATTCTCTTTTTTACAGTTTACTTCATTCCCAGGATTCACTTTCTCCAGGGAATTTTCCCTGTGTTAAACGAATGATTAATTTCACTTTCTGTAGCATCCCAAAACTGGAAACTGACGCATATTTTATTTTCTGCGAGCTGTTTGAAGTATGAAACTGGATTTGAAATGTATGTTAATGTTTAGTTTCACATTATTGTATCTTATTATAACGAACGCACAAGAATCGTTAATTAAATTTTGAAGAGTCGCGAGTTTTGTGTACATTGCTTCTACTGGTTTCATTTCCCTGACATCAAATTGTTCATCTTGTTAATCAATCGTTTAGTCCTTTCTGAATTTCATTTACTCTCTGTGGAAAACCATCCGATTTTTCGATTTAAGATATTTATTGTGATATTTTGATCGAAGTGACAACAATGAAAATAAACAGTCCTTGCATTAGCCACTTTCGCGTGTTTGTGTTTCTTTTTCATCGGAAGAATTGCCAAAATTTCAATGATGCAGTGATCGACAACTCCCAGTGATCGATATCCCCCAGTGCGCGCTCGAATAGACCCTTGACCTCGAGTGAGGTCAATAGATGCAGCACGACAAGGCTTTAATTGGGACTCTACGGGATGCAATTCAGTGTGGTGTCAGCCCCTCTAGGGGAAAAGGTCAGGGAGTGCCTTTTGTCACTACACACATGCCACACTCTATGGCGAGGCGTGATCGAGAGATATCTGAGTTCTCAATGAAGTCATTACGTCGCATGAAGAGCTGTCCTCACGCAATACAGCGATGGAGTTGCTGCAGGAATGGGGGTGGGGTGGGGTGCGCATCGAAGAATGGAATTTCTGCGCATATCTGGTTTTTAAGCCTCTTTCTTAGCTAATTCGTCGAAGTGTTCCCCTTTCTCCCGCTAATGTGTTTTACTATTCGTGCTGGCTTTCTAACAGCTGACCTGATTTCACTGTGACAGCCACGTGTTTTGATCTTATTGAACCTGAAATGAGAATTTGACAAAGATTCAATTAACGCATTAGGGAGGTAGTCTAATTAATATGGAATGACACCAGAGATTTAAAAAGACGTAAATAATTATTAGAAGATGTTATCATGCTGTTTTATTTAACGCGTAAACGTTTTGCGAACTGTGATCATCTTCAGATCATTTCGCAATATAGACTAAACAACGTTGATTCAAACCAAAAATAACCTATCGCTTTTAACCGGTTTTATCTTCATATTGAAACTCTACCATCACATGGTTGGGCATGTTTTGTATTTAAAATGTGAAGGAACAATAAGAGACTGATAATCTCATGTAATGCTGAAGTCCATGATGTCTTCAATGTTGGATTCAGTGCATACCTTAAATAACAATTTTTAATTACTTTATATTAGGAATTGAAATTATTAATCATCACTCGCTTGTATACTATATTAACGCCTTCATTTATACTTTCATTATAAATTCACACTCCAAAAAGTTTCAGAAGTACGAACATTTTAATTATTTTTTCTTCGAATTTAATGTCTCGCGAGTTGGCTATGTACTGTCGAGATAATATTTTTCATTTCTATTTACATTATGACCTATACCAACAGCAGTGGCTCAGTCTTCACTGCCAACGTACTTCGCAGTGGAAGAGTGAGTGTTAGATCCCCCACTCAGCAAACATGAGTGAGGTTTTTAGCTGGGGTTTTCCTCGCTTATTCTGGATCAATGTCGGTCCAGTACCTTATATTCCGCACCAACCCCATTTCTCTTCTTCCCAATTCCCTCATTCACATCGCGTGGATGAGTGGAAGGAACTCGCCTCATCAAGTCTTTCATAAAGAACCTATACTTAAAACACAAGAAAACTCATTGACATCCCTTATGTCATGAAGATTGTTGTGCGCGGGAGGACTGAAATTCTTGTTGCTTCTCCTAGAAATTTTCTATTGATATTCGTGAAGATTTGTAAATGATTTATCCTTATTATTTCGCCTTTGAATTTATTCTTCGTTATAAATGAGGTGAATCCATCTCTTCTACGTGTTTATTCCAGAAGGCTGGGCATTCACTATTTGAAATATTTAACCCTTTTGAGGTGATCGATGGTGGCAATGGCGTTAGCGCGTTGAAGGAGGGGGGGACGAAATGAGTTGCGCATCCGATAACTGGTATAAATTGTTGGTAAAGTGGTTCGAAAACGCATTATCGTCCGCAGCACCCCCTCGTCGGTTGTTCCGACACAATAAACACCCATTCCAGCACTTATTTGCATGCAGATTTGCGTTTCGACGCGTCTCTGTTGATATTCCGCACGCGTTGATATTACAGGGATGTGCCCACCCGCCCATCCACCCACGCACAGGGGACGTTGGCGGGATGAGATGGTGTATGGGATGCGGGGAAACTCGGTGAAACGTGGACGGGGATGAAAGGGTCTGATGACCTCTGGCCCTGTGAGCAGACGACCCTTTGCCACGACGAGAAGGATCTGAGATTGGCCCACAAGTCTGTTGTGAAGATCCAAAGGCCCGTGCGCTGAGGGAGGGTGGTGTGATAATAGTCACCCGCCTCCAGATATGCGTGGTGACCGGCTTTGTAAACTACCGTGGTGACTGACGTTGATGATTCACCAGTGGCCTCCGACCGCAGCATGTGCGGATGCTATACCGTGTTACCTATGGAAGAGAAGTGAAGTGACATAGACGTCATGGCATCTGCTTGGGACCGCTGAAACACCTCCCACAATTTTGGCAGAAATATTCGAGTGACAGCAATTTTTGTCTCTTTGCATGGAGGCAGCTGGTAGGTTAGAGGTAGGAGTCTCGTTCCACTTCATCTAAGGCCAGTCATTTTGTCTACTATCACTCATGTGATCTCGGAAGTATGAGAATTTTCTCCGTTCGACAGGGAAATACCAAGTATTTGCTGAATTTGTAGAAATATGGCAGGTAAAAGAAGGAATCAAGATGGTATGAGGGGATGGAAGGAGAAAGAGAGAAAGGAGTTGAGTGGAAGAGTGGAGGAACGGAGGCTCCAATCGATGTATTCATTTAGAAAATCAAAACTCACGATGGTAGTGGGTGTCCTGAAATATCAGTGACTTATTCAATAGTTTTAGTAATACTTATGTCGGTGTCAAATTGGCATAGAAAAAAGAAATGTGTTTTGTCTTGTGATGCTGTCGCAAATTTATACTCAACAACTGCATGATGCGAAACGTGCTTAAATATTGTCATTTATTGCAAATTTGTATCGTTTCCCATGTAATTCATTTTCCTGAAGGAAAGTTAAATATTTGTATAAGTTAAGTATCGATTAAGTTGATGTCATCGTAGTGCCTAAACTTCATCGGATATGCCTGTGCGTAAAAAGTTTCCATTTCACCTCTTATTATATTGCCGTACTTCTCAGCCACATAATTTGACTAGTGTATAATAAATTTGACGTAATTTTATTACTCATAATAAAGTTTTTACTTAATAAATTTGTGTGGTCGTAATAATTGTTCTTCATTGTTTAAAAATTTCTTCTGTTCTCCACGGTGAACGCTCGAAATAACTCATTAAGCATAAAATAAGCGTTATAAATGAGCATCTTTTATTTATGATGACAAATATTATGTTATATATGTTACTTCACACAGCGAACCATTACACATTTAAGGATTTAGTTATTAAGTGTTTACATTTCTTTCTTCTCATTTATCCCTTAAGGAACAATTTAATTACCGTAGCCTTACGCATATAATGTTCTCTCTTCCGGTTTTCCTTTGCTCTTCTTTTTCTCAATTTTATTTTCACATTTTTTACTAATATAATTTTGTCCGTTTTAATATTTTAAGTTGTTTTTTCCCTCTCCGCCACTAAATTCTAAGTACAATATTTTCTTTGTCTTTAAAACTTCTCGTTACTAGAAATTAAAATACGCGGGAGTTAAATCCCTATCTATAATATTTTCATTGTTGTATACATTATCGCTTACTTCTCTATCGAGAGCCATAAGGGGAGGGAGGTTAAACTTTTGAAAGATCGGGTACATATGTGCGAAGTCATATCACATAATCAACGTCGTCGTGAGTTAATGCAATAAAGGTAGGGAGATATGTCAGACTCGGAGATGTTACGAATATGTAGCATGATGCATGATATTTTGTTCATCAGGCAGCGCACTCTCCTCGCGAACTGAACCCCTCAATGTATTAGTGAACATGTACGACCAGAGGCGTCGGTGGCATTCTTGCAGAATGCGGGACGTCAAAATGCAAAAATACGGATGAAATGGACAGGCACTGACCTCTTGTCCATGCATCCCATCGATAGATTTTAGCCGTGCCGCTGAGATGAGAATGCAGGGGAGGGAAGTTTGTCCCGTGCCCCCAAGAAATAGCCCCTTAGGAAGAGCAATGACTGAGGAATAACATTCTAATTCCAAATATTATTTAATTATTATCTTGTTGATTTATTCATATAGTGTTTGATTTACTAGGTACTATGTGTGAGTGGCTAACCGAATTACAATTGAACTGACCAAATTGGGTTTATTTGGGAAATCCATTTTTCAGTGTTTTCATTTTTATACATTTTTTCTGTTTATCATCTTTAAACTCTTTTTCATCAATTTAAGTTTTGTTCTCTATTTCTTGTTATAAATACAGTCTCGTCAGTTTTTTTGTTGAGTCCATAAACTACCAACTGTGGATCCCATTCCAGTATTATAAATCCTCAATATTTTTGTATAATATTCCCTTGAATTTTTCCAATTCTTTTTTAATTATCTAATGTCATTTTTAGCTGTTATCTTTGAATTTCTTTAATGTATTTAACTAATTAAAAATATATATTATAGCCTGTACGTTTCGCCACTAGATGGTTATATGTAAATAAATAAATTTTATGGGTCGTTTTACATATTTCTTTTGTAAATTACTTAATGGGAGTTTTACTTGTATTTTATCAAAGTTTTTTTTAGTTTACAATGTACGAACACAATACCCGAAAAGAAAATGGTTCTAAAACAAACAATAGTATAAGCAACTTCACGACAAAATTCTTGGAAACACTTGAGTAGCCGCTTGAAGTTGAAAACGAGCCGAGAGTCACAATAAGGCACCAAACAGCTAAAACTTGAAGCTACCAAGTATTTCCTAATGAACATATTTGCAGATTATTTCGGTGTGGATGATTTCTCTTCGTCGCCACAAATACGCCTGTCCCTTTTTTGTGAGCCACTCGCGAGCGGGAATCTCTCTAGGAGGACGCGCTCCACAATTTGGTAACCGCCACATCAAACTTTCCCATTTCGCGAGCGCATTGGGTCACAGGGAGCCCTGGGCCGGCCGCTGGGCTACGTCACGCCACGCAACGCCACGGCACGCCGCGCCCTGCCGCATCCCAACGGTGCTTTGACCCAGGGACTCCGGAGCTTTGAATCTCTAAATTGCGATTGTATTTGTGGAAACGGTTAGCTGTTTTTCCCCTTGGGTTTGCTCGGATGAGTCACTCACAGTGTGCCATTCCATTGATGGCGCTGTTCCGACGCGCGTACTCCTGCCAACTCGTCTGACACGTTGCTGCGCTGCGCCGCTACAGAATGGCAGCTTTGAGAGCAAACCTTTTGATCCTGTGCGCACGCCCACAGGGAATGAACAGGACCACGGAAACGAGACGGGAATTTTTTTTCGAATTTTTCTCGTGCGCGACAGTTTGTTCTAATTCACGATTCGTTTATCGGTTGTGCGCTAAAAAGAGTCCCACATACGAGTTTCGATGTCTCGTAGTTTTGATGTCTCCTAACAGAATATTTTAGAGTTTTGGAGTTTATTTTTTCTCTGAACATCTTGTTTACTCTTCCATGTTTTGTGTGTATTGTGTGTGTTGGGGGATTGGAGATTTGCAAAGCAAATATGGCTGTATATTGACAAAAATGAGAGGTTTAATTGAATTTTGCATACTTGTCTATTGATGTTTTGAATACTCCCCACTAATAATCTTATGGGTTATTCATTAATCAGTAATATTGGAAAGTTCCTCCGATATGTCATTTTCAGAAAAAGTTGCCAACTTAATGTCCTGCGCGTTAAATCATTATAACCGTCAACTGTTTGTGTCTTAAACATGTTAGAGTGTATTATTAGCTTTCCTCGGAGCACAGTTTTAAATTATTTCAAAATTAATTTATTTATTTAATGCATTTTTGACGAGATTGATGCTATGAGGCCTGCTCTTCCATCTACCCGTGACTTAGTAAGGTAATTAGAAATAATGCTGTACGTCAGAGAACACTATAAATCGAAATGTTTATATACTTTATTGTAAAACTATAAGTTATAGAATACACTGAAATAAATAATAAGTAAATGACTCAATGTTTAAAAAAATGTGATTCTTGGAAATTAAAATACACTATTCTTTATAGTTCTCACAAATAGGTCATCGTAAAAATTTCCATTTTCTTATGTTCTGAAGATCTCTCAGGAGTGTTGCTCGTTAAGTGTTACCATCTTCTATTGTCAGATAATTCATGGCAAAGGCGGTGGTGGTAGATTGGGTAGGCATTTAGGACCACTTCATCCTTGCAAATGGTTGTCGTTCTCCAGTTGTTTCTATTAGGATAAGCGTTCATCAGGCGACGTAGCAGCCGCGATCTGCTCGCCGCGACCATCTGGTCCTACTGGTTGGTATGGCAACCAAAATAGTCTGTGTATCAAAAGTAAACTCGCGAGACATCATAGAAGCACTCTGTACTAGCTAAAACACGTCCTGGGCGCCGCAGCTAAAGCGCTCTGTTCTGATGAAAAAATTATCTTTACATGACGAGTATATTTTTTCAGTCTCATGAATGTTACCACTCTTGTTATAAAACAAATAATGATTTTTACAAAGTAATACATTTTTATATGAACATTGTTGAGTTCTATTAGATAACCTAACCTCAATTAATTTCGTCACTGTAAAATGTAATAAACCACTGATTCACTAATATCTTTTAAGAGATCATTCTCAGAAGTGTTATCATTAAATAAGTACCACATCTGTGAAGCCAAGTAACACACAAGAACAAATTAAAATAGAGTAAATTCGTGATGTAATTGTCAAAGTCTTTACTGAACTTTCAAATCATTCACTTACTGTCTGGCTTGTAAGCCGGTTATTTGTAGTTATTATTCGTTCAAATTCAATAAATGTTTTACCTAATTCTCATCCTTGCACGGTGAATGAAGTGGCAGTGAAAAAATATAAAGTTCCAACAAGGGAAGTTAATAAAAGTGTCAATACATCGGTTGCTTAATAACCGCGAATCACTTTAGTGAGCCAAATGATTATCTGTTTTTCACTACTTACCCTAGTGAAAACCTTACTTCGATAACTTCATTTGATTTTGAGATGAGATATTTGAGGTGTTCGCTCTTAATCACTCAATAGGTAGGACGATAGATTTACTATACATTTATAAACAACTTATATTAATAAACAATTTATTTGTGTACAAAAATATGTACGTCTCATTATTGTTTCATTGCACAAATTGTTTCGCTTTCAAAAACAATCTTGATCCCAAAACCTTCCGTCACATAGCGTAAGTCTTTCACGAATAACCCGTGGATTCACGAATGCTGAGTAAAAATTAGAAGTAGCTAATGATCACTTCAAGACGTTTTCACGAAACGTACTGTTAGATGAATCGGTACAGAGACTCAACCCTAAAGACACTGTTACCTAAAGTTACAACGTTTTAGACATCACATGAAGACAGTGATCTTTGTCTTGTTTCGAAAGTCAAATGTGCAATTTTTTTTCAAGCTCGGAACAAGAATGTAGACTTGTGAAAAAGACTAAGTCACAGACATTTTAATGTGACTGCGAGAAGGCAATTTTCTATGGTATTTCTTTAACGTCATTTATTAACGCATTTATTTTCATGACTTTGGGTATCAAACAAACAAACAAGTAAAATTTTAATTTTATCCATTTTTTTCTTAACCAGCTACACTCAGTTGTTCTTCAATTACTAGACGCTACAATTAAGTGTCCCTACATCTTTTTCACATTAAAGTAGAATCTTTCACGGAATATATACTTAAATGTTCTTGTAAACGTTAGAGTGAAATAGGATTCCTTAAATTGAGATTCATAAGAAGTAGCAAAAGTGCCACCAAAAATGTTATCAGGCTACACCGTTCATTGTCTTTCATTTTATACCACCATATAATTTACGCTGTTCTGGCCAAAGAAGTGAATTTCAGGTAAACGGTATGACGGCCACCAAAATTTGAAATAATATCTCAATGTTTTAATATGTTCCTAATTGAGTTAAATGGTTCAAGGTGAATTAAAGATCAAATTATTTTGTAGCTATTGTCCATTTAAGGCTGGTGACTTAAGGTGAATTGACCATTTAAAGAGAATTACTTTAAATGCATTAAACATAAGCCATTTTATATAGGCTATAATAGTCGCTGTTTTCTATATGCCATTGATGCTAAATTAAGTTAATTGAGACATGAATTGTTGTTTCAAAGGTCACAAAACATCAGATTAATTGGATTCAAAATTGACTGAGTAATTGTATTCTGAGGTACGGAGGAAGTCTAATATTTCAAAGGTCAAATATATTATTAAAATCATTCAAAAGTTAAATTAACTTCTTTGTTTGTTTTTAAATTACTTTTAAAGTTATATGAATACCATATGAATACATGTATACAGTGACAACAATCTAAATTTGCAACAAAACAGTTATGTATGAAGAATGTAATATAAATTGGAAACTCGCTTGACTCTTCGTAAGCAGCATGGCCCGCTATTAACGTGAACGGTCATGGCGTAAATGACAATAGTGGATTGGATGAAACTGAGAACGAAAATTTAAATGTTACTTACGAATGATCGGTGACATTATAATGTTTTTCAGGTATTACTATAGCTCTTTCACTACATTTAAAAAAAGCTTTCTAAAATATTCTGATATTAAATTATTTTGGAAAATTAACTATATTCCCACGGGAGATATTGTATTTCCTTGAAATAATAAATAGTCTGTAAATCACTTAAATGACCAGTAAGGTATGTTTTGAAAGATAAAATCCATATCAGTATATCTTATGGCATCCATTGATACCAATTTTAGACGTTTAAAAGATTTAATTTTCGGTCGGTATACTCACCTTAAGAGACGCGTCTTCTTAGAGTTGTCTATGAATGAATGAAGGCGTTGAACTGCGTGCGTGTGCGTGGAGTGGGGAGGCGAATGGGCGTGAACGTGTATGAAAGGGAGACTTTGGCCGCACGCCACTTGGCCAGAGCATCGCGTCGCTGTTGGGGCTCTTCCCGTTGCCCGCGCAGCAGCCGTGATCCACACCCGCTCGAGTGTTCGGGCGCTACGCCCCCGCCCCGCCCCCGCCAACAGATGTGTTGCGTGGGGAGAGCACAATCGAGGCAAAAGCTTTTCGCCACTTTGATTCTGCGAAAGCGGCCTCGATTGCTTAGAAAAAAGAGAAACACTTGGGGTTTCCGTCTTCTTTCTTTCTGCAATTTTTAATACGAGAAACGCCGTTTTGATCTTTCTTCGTTATAGATGTAATGAATCTTTTCGAAATCGTTTTTGTTGGTTTTGTTGTTGTTGTCAAATTTCGTGTAAATTACATTAATTATTAACTAACACCATAGTTTCTTTGTGTTCGATTACATTGTGAGATAATTTATTTTGTTCTCGAATAATAAATGAATCGGTTTCACACAAAACTCTCATATTGATTCTCTGGTCAGGCTGGGAACAAAATGTGGTTTGAAAGTATTGGTATACATCGATCATCCGATGGAAAAATGAATCATTTATGAACACGTAGCAAAACATTGAAACGATGATACTTCGAACAAATATTCAAAGCATGGGAATACTGATATTATTTGAGCATTTCTCAAAGATTACAACTAGCTTCCTGTAGATGTTTCTGCCGATTTATTAAACTTCTGAAGAACTTCTGATCTTGATCCTTTTTTTTTCTATTCTGCAGTTACATCGTTGTTTCATAGTGTGAGCGATGTGATGTTGAATCGTTTGGTGTGATCCAGATATATTTTGATAAGCTCTTAATTATCTTTCTAAAGCAATGTTTCTTTTCTTTTAGGTAAGTAATCAACTGGATTGCTGTGATTCCCGTGACTGACCGTCAAGGTACAGTAATATACCCTATAATGAATTATGTTTAAAAGACATTTTCTACCACTTTGATTCTGTTTGGCAGGATAAGGCAGGATTATACATGCCATTTAACATTCCCTAGTTTATTTCGCGAATACATTAACATAGTGGATGTGTGAACAATGTTTACAGAGTAAAATAAAGTAAAATAAAATAAATATTCATATTAAATTCGAGCTGATTTTTTCATGCATTTTTCCAATCATTAATGACTGAATATTTGGAGGAGACGTGTAAACAAATATTTATATTAATACAGACTATATGCATATCAAAAAATAAGAGTGCAATTAAAATTGTTAATTACAAAAGTAATGTTACATTTCCGATTCCAATTATAATCTTCATCTTGTATCTTTCGTTTTTCTTCTTACGGCGTTCTGAAAGCTCACAGCAATCACAATACAGCCGTGATTTAGGGTTTGTGGAAGTTGTGAAAAAATTGGAAATAGCGTACGGTCTTTTCTAGGCGTTCCCACACCATCTTCTAAAACGCGAGGCCGTTGTTGCTTGACACAGAATATGACGTAGTGACCATAAAATTCGAAGAATAGATTTCTCGAGCATCTAATGTAAAATTTGTGAAATAATCTATCGGAATTGATCTGTTTCTGTGTTATTTTTAATATTTCTTCTTCATTGTAGAAAAAAACGAAGGTATTATAGGGTTGATTTTTACTTTTTTAGGTATTGAAGAGAAAACACAAATATATACACAAAAACAACTTACTTTTAAATATTACGACCAGAACTCACCCTGGGAGTTTTAATTGCAGTTCATTCAATTTCACATTGGGTGATGACCATGTGTCTCCATGGAAACACCCCTCTTACCTACCCATCTCTTATGACGAAGCCTATCCTCAATGAACTATTACCGCGTATATGGCTTTCATGAGAAACGCATGAATTTCCGTTCACGAGGGACAAGTCAAATGTTAATATGTCTGTTCTAGACTGTTTTACTAATGTTTTAAAAAGAAAAAGAATGTTCTCCGTGTTTATATATAGCGGTGTAGATTTGCTTCCCGGACCATTAAACGAGGAAACATTTAACGATTCCTCTTTCCGTTTTAGTTTAAGATTAGCTTATTTTCCAGGTTTCGCTCGGGTCGTGTCGTTATGTACACGAGAATTTATTGTTTAAAAAAATGTGAATAACTACTTATCATTAAAATTACCATGTTATACTTACAATTTTAATATTGCAATATTTTGTTATCTATCTTATTGGGTTGTAAAAGCATAGAGCTTTCCCGAAAATAACCGTGTTTTTCCATTCACGAATGCTGGGTAAAATTCGAAATAGCTTACGATTTTTTCCAGGCGTTTCCTCACAGTTTACGGGTACGAAAGGTCGCCTTTGCTATACACACCAAGACACAACGACCGTAATACCTGAAGTGACCACCAGTAACACCCAAAAAGAGCAAGTAATTAATCAGACTTAAAAGTACCCTACGTATTAAGTTGTAATTTTCTGCTTCATTTGACAAACAAAACAAAAACGAAGTATTTTGAATAAATCATTATATTTTTCAGGACCTTAGGTGCCCAATATACTAACAAAAGCTAATGTTTATATATGAGAAATGTATTTGGAATCTAAATACCGTTACAGCACTAGGACGGATGTGTACTCGGGGAAATCAGCCGAGAAAGTAAGTCTTGTTAAGCTTGGCTCTTCGTCTCTCTTTGAGCTGGGGAACGAAAATTATTAATGACCGGTATGGAGATATCGGCGAACCACGAGACAAGGATAGCGATGTCGGACCTGAAATTGCTGGAAGAGTAATGGCTTATATCCGAAAAAATTCGGTTTACTGCGTATTGATTGCTCTTATCTGACATGATTCTTCCCAAAGTTTTCCTATATCACGTGTTGTACATCATAATACTGTTTTTGACGGATTATTCAGGAATGAATATAGGTATCTTTTTAAGGAAATCTCTCCCCAACTACATGAAAAATATTTGCGCTTACGAATCAGTGATACTCTATTTTCATCAGTAAAACTACTAGCAGATTTATTCTACGTGAAAATTAAATAAATAAATAAACAAAAA
>NNCF01137859.1:133136-177500 GCA_002313205.1 Laupala kohalensis
TATATATATATATATATATATATATATATATATATATATATATATATATATAGTTTAAAAAACAGTGCAAACTGAGTATGACCACGTGGAAGACAGTAAACTAATTTACGTTTTGAATCAATCTTTCGAAAACGCAGTCCTGTGTGCTCTACAGTTTGTGTTAGAGCTTTTTGTCCCACTCGATAATTCTTCCACGCCCTGTAATTCAGTCTTGCTTTCTCAATTTTAAGGAACGGTGAAATATATTTTTAGTATAAAACGTGTTCTCGAAAACTTCTTAGGACATGACAAAATTATAGTTTGTTAATTGTGGTTCTTCTCCACATATACTCCAGGTAAGCTACCACAGAAATTTTAAGAACGAATTATCGGTGCTCTGCGAATCATATCTTTGAAAAAAAGAACTTAGGAAATGGCATGTGGTCATATGGAAATCCATTTTCGCAATTCGGAATTTATACTGAGGTCCAATTGTTTCCTTAATTGTCGCCATATTCCCTGAGGATCCAAAAGGAAAATAGTTCCCGGAACATTTTAATGACTTTTACCTCATAAATGGGTCCACAATGGTATAAGGTGAACGAAGCATGAAATGAGGGATATAATCATTCTAGTGGACATCTGAAGCTTGAAAATAAGTCAAGTTGTCCTAATACAGCCTCATTGGTTCACGAAAGAGAGCTCTTTAAAACGAGATTGGTCAGCAGATGACGGGCAGAAGCTCTGTCTACTTAGACTCATTCTATACCAGAGTACAACCGACTCTTGATAAGGGGAGAAGGAAGCATTCATCAAATGTGAAAGAAACTGGCTTATGTCTTCGCCTGGATTCGAACTCCGATCCAGCAAACATTTCAGCTCTCTATCCACTGAAGCATGCTTACTTCAGTCTATGACTCACGCTTCGAACTGTCAACCACATTGGCGCTCTCTTACCAAATTGCGTACAGATAAGCGATCGGAATTTTAAACGTTCCAACTCGTTGGAAAAAGTTTGGAGGAAGGGGGAAGGGGAGGCGAGGGCGTCATGTGTGTACTGTGCAGCGAATCGGGTGACGCTCTCGTAGTACCTCGGTACGTGATATTCCAGAAATATTGATGATGAGTGGACGTATAAATTTTGGTGACCCTGTGGGAATGAAAGCTGGACCCATTCATCCGCGAAGCACGAAGGTTAACCACATGATTCGTGAATTCATTTCATTTCCCCACTCAGCGTTCTTTCGAATGCCTGGTAGAATGGCAGATTTAATAAAAAAACATGGCATTCAGCATTTTCAACTAGAGGATATTGAATGTGGTTAATGTTATAGAAAATCTTCAATTTTTTGCGCTGTGGCAAGGTTTTCAACGACGAATTACATAAAATCAAACCTTTATCTTTTTTTCAAAGCTTCTCGTAGTTTTATCAAATGTCAGTCTTCAACAAAAAGTGATTATGAATATGCCAATATTAGATATAAAATGGTTCATTGCCTCTGATAAATTGATTCCTAACCATGAGTCTTCACCAGCAACTTTGGTTTTGATATTGAAGAATACTCTCCATTTCTAAACGGAACATAATATCTGGAATTTTTATGTAAGACTCTAATATTTATGTCAAGAAAATCTCGTGAATGATGGAATGTGACGTTTCAGATTTTTATTTTAGAATACCTGCGATTCCATGCATCGGTGTCGTATCTCAGGAACATATCCAATCCACAAGTATCAACGGGACCGTAGAAGGGAAGCTTTTGTTGATGAGAATTAAGGACTAGAATAATATGGAAAACTAAAATGTCTTCAATAAGGGCAATGTCATGAACGTTCCTGTACAAAATTGTTTAGATTGGATTTTGCGTGAATTAGACTTTTACTGTCTGTTTATCTGTAAAATATAAGATATAACTGTATGTTACACATATATTTACGTACATCTTCATTTCCGTATCTGTTATAACTCACGTCAAATATTTCAAGCATTCTTCATCGTCAGTATCGGTAGTTCATTCTTTTTTCTTTGGCTACGAGCACTGTAGAGATCTTCCCACTGAATCACGAAAGGTGGTTAAAATATGTATAACATATTAACAAATATAACTTTCTTTGGCTTGCTACCAATAATTCACTGCTAAAAAGTGTCTTCTTTCTTTCGTTTTCGCTTTTTCATTTGAGAACGACAATATTATATTCGAGTTAAGTTATGGTATCTGATTAGTATCACCTACCATGTTGATGGTAATGAGTGACATTGATAGAGTGGATTAAGACAGTGAATTAATAGAAATGTATTTTGAATCCACGATCTTTGGCGGAGGGGTCACGTCTTTACGAATTACGCCACACTCGTATGACTGCATCGCTGCTAGATATTCCCCGGTTGAATCTCTCAGACCTAACGTCCTATAAAACCCGCTCCGACTTTGAGACATTCCAAGAGGTTTGGGCGAGGGTCCGGTCAGTGTGGGGGCAGGAGGAAGGTCTGGGTCACGGGGCTTTCTGCCTCTCAAAGTTGCAGCAAATATGCAGTGCTTTGAAGCGTTAAGCCTTGCGGTTCCTGCGCGATGCCAGACGGCAGGCCGAACGTACGAACGGCGTTCGCGGTTACTCGCCACACGCGCTGAGAGAAGGCACTTTCGGTGGAGCTGATGCGCAAAATGGCCAGGAATGTCGAGATCTACCAGGTGATGAGTTCGCAAAAGACTCAACAATTCTTTGGATCTCACTCTCGTTACTCACTCAATTTCACTCATGTCGTTGGCTTCGTTCCTTTCTCCGTTTCCTTGTCTTTTTTCTTTCATCATTTCCCATTTAAGCTCTGGAAGGATATCGTATAAATCATGACAGGATTTCAATACAGGAGAATGCCGATAATGAGAGTTTACAATTAAAGAAATATGGGATGAGAAAGCTCAATATATCTACACGGGAAACAAATACAAAAGCCTTTCGCTGACAGGCACCAGACTGTCTTCTACGACACACATCCTAAGCTGCTGATTATTATAAAAATATTATAGTTTGGAATTGTATCGAAGTCATCCTTCATTAGGAGTGTATGTCTCAGAATTTTCCTTCACGAGCGTGTATCATTGATCCGCGTCTCCGAGCATTTTGCGTGACTGGACAGAAATTCAGTTAAAACGAATTCAGTGAAACTTATCGGAAAATGTTTTAGATACACTATGAACTTATCTGATGGCAGTAGTTTTGATCAAGAATTTTATTGCAATTAATTCATTCGGGCAAACGCAATACGTGTTATCTACACGAAGACAAATATCGGCTCGATTCTAGACATCTATAATTTGCAAGTTCAATTGTAGTAGGTAGAAATGAGTTATCGAGTGATTACTCACAAAAAGTGCCTGATGTCTTCACAAATTTCCGAACACTGACTTTTCTGAAACCAGTTGGAGGAGTTCAAAGTACATCGCTAAAAGTCTTATAAAATTCCTCATATTTTTTGGTCCATTTCGACGTAATTTCGAAGCATACAAGACGATGTGGAAATTCTTCAAAACAAAGAAACAGCGAAATTCAAATATTAAATACTCTTAAGAAGTGATAAAGGCTTAATTCAAAATCCTTGCACTGAGGTTTCTTCTCAGTTAGTGAACCTCTTAGTGCATTGAACTAATGGAATAATTATATTTTGTTGATATTTAAGATATATTAATGTTAAACGAAATTTTCAATACAGCCTGAAAAGTTTACTTGGTATTACAAATCAACCTATTATTGAAAAAGCGTTTTCATCTCAAAAACATATAAGCGTTACGTGGATGATTAAGTTGTGACATTGACAATGTAATGGAGAATGAAAACAAAAGAAGAAAGCTAGATTCATTTTGACGAATTTATCCATGACAAATAAGTAGTTCGTTGCCAAGAAGCAGTGGAAAATAACTTATGAAAACGCGAGTATAATTAACTGTTTTATTCCCATGAAGCAAGCGAGGAAACATCGCATCAGTTCCAGTCAAAGTACTTAGAGGAAAACTGAAAAATTAACCTGGTTTTCCTTTGGCGTCGGTATGTAACTACTCAAATATTTCATATTTTCTCGATAGGAGTTATCCATTGTGCTTAATAAACATATAATAGCTTTCTTCATTCACGAAATACAAGCGAGGTGCAGGGTCAAGTAGTGTGGCTACGCTGCGACACGAGCGGTGCACCAACCAACACTAGGAGAAGGTCCTTGCACTACCCAACGCATGCGATGCGGTAGTGGAGACAACGGTTGAATGCGAAACCGCGGGTCACGGAAAGGCCACAGCCGCGACGTGAGTTTCACCTTTCGAAGTTAACTAGTCAAACAGGAATGTTGAATTCATCACTTCTCTTTGGTCTGCTCTCGCCTTTATGCAATAATGCGTGATTATTGGTTGTTAGTGTTCAGTGAGCAAATATTTGATTACACAATAGCGACATACATTTTACAACCTTAATGAAACTGTCCTCAATATTTATTGTGCTATATTCCTTTAAATAACGTTTCAACCCTTGATTGGAATATTTTCGAAAATGTCACCTTATTCATGAACTTACTCGTTAGTTCCGTGTTCCAGTAGAATTAAAAAAATGATACGCAGTTACCATTTTTGGAGAGGTATGCCACGAATGGATCTTTTTAGTTCCGTAAAAGAAATTCGTTAAATATTTTGCTTTAATTATTATTTATTATAAAGTTTATGATTTGTAAACAAGTAAATTAATTTTGTTTATAATGTCAGAAAAGAACTATTTTAATAAAACATGATAAGTCACGTGTGTATTAAATGAATCCGAAACTAAATATTCATGTTATTTCATTGAACGTTTTTCGTGTATTTTGCTTCAGGGATAACAGTACAATGTTAAATAATTTACTGTTCTTATGAATTTCAAATACTCGATCAATTTGCTCGTAAAACATTTTAACAACTTACTGAAAGCAGTATTCTTAAAATGAAGCGCTCGTTGAATAAATGTGAGACAGACAGTCCACTTAACACAGAATTTTTTTAAGAAGCTTGGCATCCATCTTTGCGTGTCATTGCCGAAACGTTATTCCCCCTCTCCAGTCTCTAAAGTCCCCGTAAGCAGTTAAAAGGATGTAATTATCGCCTTTGCACCTGCCTGTGCGATGAAACGTCTCATTTTGCGCTGGTATACTTCTTCCTTTCGGATCTGGGTGTTGGCTTTGCAAGTCGCGACACTTCGTTCTTCGCAGTGCTTCCGGTTACAGCTAGCTCAGCTCCTGAGAGTTTACATTGTCTACAATTTTTTCCACTCAACACATAAAGTGGCGAGGGGATTCTTACAGTCTTATATCGCATTATGTTCTTCTGTTGTAAAACTGACCAAATGGTGAAAAGAAAGCTGGTGTGCAGTTTTTGGGTTTCTGCTCCACAAGAAGATCGAGTTCGAGTCTCGGATAAGGTGTGAAATTTTGAATTATTTAATTAATCTTATCGCCAAATATTTCCGTGAATCATTTTTGTTTACCTTGGACCGATTTCTTATTGGTTCATTATGTATACACTATTGAATTGATTTCGTATTTATTTATTTTTAAGAAGCTTGTCTTTATCATCTTGTCGATGCACGATTCAGGTAAGAAGCCCAGAAAATGAGACTACTGATAAGTATGATCTAACGAGTGTAGAAACAGTACCTACGGGAAAACGTTTCTTTTTCCCCTGACCATGTGATCTGTAGTGCTTCGTGAAATTTATATATATATCACTAGTTGTATTTCTGTCCATTGTCGCACGCAAGGATGTATCTGATAGTTTGAGCGCAACATAATCAAGTTTTAATTCTATTGGAAAATTGAAACAAGTACTCATGAATTTCACGTGTTGTATATGTCCATTATCCCGTCTTTCTTTCTCTTTCCCATCACATCTGGTTATCATGTTTTCACTTCCGACCTTCTGTTTCCATGCTATTTCTCTTGACAGCTTTCCCTGCCATTCACTCAGTAAGTTCATACCACGAAGGGTCGAATATATTCATTTATACGCGATTGAATGTAAGTATAGTTCCTTCCCCTTTAGATGTTTTTTTTTTCTTGGGGCTTTAGGGTGTCGTCAAGGTCATTAGTGCCCTCCTTTAGATGGAGTCGTCATTTATATACATTTCATCTCGAAAGCGCATACTGACTTTTCCACCTGTATTTATACTTCTGCCTCAATTTCCACGAATCTCCCAGTAGCGGAATATGACGATAGTATGCTGGACACTCAAAAGACCACACTGGGAAATTTGGAAAAATATTCTCGTTTATTATTTTAAAGAGAGGAATGAAAATGGCTGGCAAGTAGTAGGCGCGAGGCATATGACCGGTGCGCCACCCGACCAACGCGTCCACAAAGGTGACAGCAGAAGTGCTGAGCCTGGCGCCGCCGTCGACAGCCGTCTCCTCTGAGCCGCTCAGCCCGTCGCCGAGGTGGGAGGGTGCTGCACAAAGCGACGGTTGCTTATCGCCATTCCTCTCTCGGTGTCCTCAGTCGGCCCTCCCTCTCCGCACGCGACCACCGCGCCTTCTTTTCTTTTCATTACGCGCGTGACACGCGCCACGCATTTGTCACGACGCTGTTTCCGAACACCACGTTCGGCCGATGTCTCGGGGCCGGGGCACGCGAGGATGGCGCGTTCACTTCGCCGGTGATGAAGCATCCCGCAGGGGGCGAGCTGCGGCCTCAGTCGGCGCTCCCGAGGCGTCCATTACCCGCCCCTCCCGCCCCACCTCTTCGCCAGCGGACGCGTAGCTTCACCGCCTCCGCCGTTGGGGGAGATTGATCTGAGCCGATTTTCCGCGGACCCCGCGCCTGTCTATACGTGACAACCCCACTGACCAGCCTCATTAATAACGATAATCAGTAAACTATTAGCGGTGACACTAATGAAGTGATCTTGCCGGCTCCCGACGGAGTCGTTACGCAGCCCCAGGGCTCGACACTCCGGTGATCGATTCGCGCCTGGTCCTCCGGCCTCTTCCTCCCGCCTTCGTCCTTTCGCCCTCCTCGTAATCTCCTCTCGTTTTTGCGCCCATTCTTCTTCGCTTTGAAAGGGCCGTCCCGCGATAAGAATAATATGTATTTTCGTTGCTTAGTGCGGAGCGTCGCGTCGCCGTGAGCCACGTCCCCGCTGCAGGCCGGAGCCTCATCCCCGCGGCCGCAGTGAAAAACGGCGCCGGCACGAGGTTCCTTTCTTTCCTCAGCCGTTCCGTTCCTACTTCTTTCATTCCGGCAAATCGCCTCCAATCTCGGCTGCATTCATCCCGGCCGCGGGTCGGCCACTCCGGCCTCATTCAACGTAATCTGCACTCATTCATCCAATCTGGCGCCCATCCGAGGAGTGGCGTGGGTGGGGACGGGGCCGACGGGCATTTCCGTTCGGTCATTGCGCTGCACGCGACTCCCTGGCCGCCGCCTACGACGCCTTTTGTTTCATCGACGTCATTTTCTGTTTCGTCGTCCGGTTTAATTGTTTTACATAAAGTGGCTTCGTTCGGGGATGTAAGTAAACGCCGGGATGATGTTTCCTTGTTTGTGGCTATGTTAGTTCTATGCGCTGCGGTGTGTATCAGAATCAACCCAGCGCCCCTCTGTGTTCCCTCTTTTATGCTTAAAACACTCTTTTTAAGAATATTTTGTTCAATAACTATTACAATATGATAGATTACGATCTTTAGATAAAAACCGTAGGATTTGATAAAGTTCTTTACGCATGTTCCTAGAACTTGCGAACACTGTATACGCGAAACTTGTGCCAAGACTAACCATGGAATGTGGAATCGAGCTGTTGTATCTTCCGTGACATATATTTGACGCACCCGTTGCACAAGGAGATAATTACGTATTAGTGAGTTTCTCTGGAGAACCGTTCTACGCACGTCATGAGTCCCGGGGTGCTATCTGGTCGTTTGCATACACGCCTTTACCCAACCAGGCAATTTCGTCATGATGCATAATGAAGCAGTGTATGAGCGGATGGTTTCATGGATTCACGTATGCCCCCCGCTCCCCTCGTCTCATTGGTTTCGCCGCGCGAAGGAACTTCGCTTCAGATGCGTCCGTTGTTAGCTCGGGGATTATTCGATGGGGAATTAACAGCGCCATCGAGCCGTATTTAAAAGATTACAGTTCGAGCCCCGGGCCGTTCTTTGAGGGGAATTTATCGCAACACTCGACCGGAAGGAAAGAGGGTCCTGGGTTTGGGGGGAACGGGAGGCACCGCGCTGGCGACGGCGCCTGGCATTGATGGCGGGGGGCGGGGAAGTGAAGAAGCGAATCTGTGCGTGGAGATGTGTGGCGAAGAGATGGGAGCGCCCACTGACAATGACAGCTAGCTCGAACGGTCACTGGTCCCTGTGGCGAAGACAGATCGGCGTCTTCGGAGGCAACGCTTGGGAATATAGTGTGTGAGGGGGATGATGAAGCGAAGTTGTGTACGCAGACGAAGGAGAAGAGAGTACAGTGGTGAGTCACAAGGAAGAGCAACGGAGTCTTCAGGTAGTTCTACCGGGTAATGGTACTCATATAATTCAAAACTCTGTCTTCTATGTTATATTTAAATGACTCTCTATCTTAGTTTTATGAATAATAGTCTTTAGTAATGGCAATCCATACGTAGTAAAAAAGTTATTTAAGAAAAAAGAAACTTTCAAATCGCTTAACTGCCTATGAAAACAAGCAAGGTCTGCCATTAGCATGTATACCCATACCCGTAGTAATTTTTTTTTAATTAATGAAGAATTTGTACTACAGTTTGAAGAAAAATCAGATTTCGAAAGATTTGGAAAGTAATGTATTTTCGAAAATATTATATTTTGTTCTCATGTGTTTTCGAATGTATTATTATTTTCTCATGAGACCCCATGCATTTCATTTAAATAAAAATAGTAATAATATTTGTATTCCTAAAAAGTTGTCACATTAATTACATTGTCAGAGCAGGAATAAATAAATAGTCTACATATTGCTGAAAGTGCTTCGCAAGGTGTGTTCTAACTGCTCATATCGATATTAAACATTATTACACCCATTTATACACATTTTATGTACATTTCAAGAATTGCATTACAATTCCACTCGCAAAAGGAGTTGTGCGTCACAATACTGAGGGAGTGGCTCTCAGCACTGATTTCCATTATGACCTTTATTTTGGAAGGTGTTTTGGTATATTTTGACTGTTAGTATAAAAATCAAACTCTTGCTGTCATAAGAGTTTTTGTAACTTAGCGCAGTTATAAATTATAAAATTTCTCAGTAGGTTTTGTGCCTATCTGAATGCTTCTCGTGCGCGGAAGCGAATAAATTAAACTTCTATGAGCATACGATGTATGTGCAGGCTCTAAATTTCTTTTCTGAAGAATTATTTCGCCCATCGTTTTCCGAATATGGGTGATACATCCCCGTATCGGACACTATAAGTTACGAATGTGTAATTCTTTCCTGCATAACGCCCCATAATCCCGGAAAAAAATATTTCAAACCTAAAAAGAGGTGTATGAAAAGTCAATTAAAATATAATAAATTGCAACAATGTAAATACATTAAATTCGATGTTTTAGGCAAAACGTATGAGTCAGTAAAAGCCAACATCTCATATATTTGCCAAACGAATAAAGATATCGAAATTCATTTTTCACTAGTACAAGTCGTGACATGATGCTTATCATTTGTTGTATTAAAATGATTGGAAGATTTTTAAAATCAAATATGATACTTTTTATTTTTTTAAAATAGAACTATGTATTTTATTCACTGCAACTTGAAAACTCGCGAGGAACAGAATCGCAATTATTTAAGCGTTTCCTCATATAAAGCATATCTATATCGCACCTTGCCTCACGCCTGAGCGATATCCTAGGGTGCTGTGTAAAAAGCAAGGATGGTCACAGCTGCCCGCGTGGGCATATCACGAGTGAACGACGGGTAGTTTCTGCCAGCCACCTTCCTGAGGAGGGAATGAACAGATCTGGAGTAGGGGACAGGTAGCATTGCTTATCGCATTCTAACCGCAGTAACTATCGGTTAGGGGGATGTACTCGGGGCAAGAAAACACCGCTTTTCAACACCGTTTCGTGACGCAGCACAGTGGAGTATATTGAGATGAAACCTGACGAAAAGAATTTTGTCCCGTGAATTTCATGGATTATGGCGAATTATCGTTTACATGTATATAAACAAATGTCATGTTATGTATCAAAGCTATATAAACAATTAAAAGAAGCTCTATATAAATTTTCTTAACATCAACAATGGACATAACATTTGTTTATGTACTTAAAAATTATTTTTCGTCATAATTTACTAAATTTACTGGATAGAATACTTTTGGCCACGTTTCGCCTCGATATTCTCCACTATGTGGAGAAACGAAGTGGTGTTAAAAAGCAGCAATCACTAGCCCCGTGTACGTGCCCCTTTGGATAGTTTCGTGGATATTTCAGAATCTACTCCCCACCTCCTTCTCCGCTGCCCGCAGTTACCCGTAGTAGTCGTCAAAGGGCGAATCGCTGACACCTCTGGTAAAAAAATAGCGCCCATTTCCCTGGCCGGTACAGCAAATAGTAAATTATTCACGTTGCTCTTAATTGGTCGAACTCAATAAATGTTATATCTTTATATACATATTCTCAAGTGCCAATATTTCGGAAGGTCAACATTAGCCCCACTGCACGACTTATCTTACAAAGAGAATACCGCATTTCGAGATATTTATTCGTTCACGAGATACTTGAGGTGTTCACACTTACTGACTCATTCTGCATAGAAGTTTTAAGTGGAGCTCATTTTACCCCTTCCGGTTACCAGGAAAAAACATAAAATTTAATTTTCCTCATTAATGTGTAACGGGAATAAAGAGATGTTATTCTATTTATGCCGTGAACGATAACATGAAACCGTATGCATGAAAAATAACTCACGTAGTTTCATCCGCATCGAGATGGAATTTTGGAAGATGAAAATGCTCTCCTTCGTACGAGGAAGTTCAAATGCTATGGCCTATCGATCGCGCGCTCTTGCAGCACTGGCATCGCGTGGTCTGCGAGCGACCTGCCAGAGCTGCACGTCGCGTTCTATGACTGCGATCACGCTGCGTCAGGGGCTTATCTCGCTTCCGATGGCGCCGCGCCGCGTCGAGGGGAGGATGGGCTCCGATGCCGCTGCTGCCACGTGCTCAAGTGTGAAAGCCGAGGTGTGAACATCGAACGCATGGTCACCTTCGCGATGGGACGCTTGTTCTCGATGCGGTGCAACGCGATTCTGGAGCGGAATGCTATCGCTTCGCAAATACTCCTGGGATCTCGGACTGTTATGAGGATATATTTTACAGTTATGGACTCCCACAGGTTTCAACTATTGTTACCATTGTTTCACTCCTGCTTTGTTTATTTTTGCGACTGCTCAGTACGCCCTCACTCGCTGGTGGCATACAGGTTTTAGATTGGAATTAAAATAATGTGAGCTTTAACATTTTTTCGCAATAGAGAAATGGGTAGGAGGTAAGCATATGGTAAGAAAGGGTAATACAAGCAAGAGGTAACAGCAATAAATACGATACATTTTTCATTTGAACATACTTGTGTGTTCAATATATATCTGAAGATTTAACAATTTAAGAAGAACTAATTGCAATCAATCCGACGTAATACATTTATCATTGTATAAAACCTATTGTTATCAGTTAAGAATTTGTTTATCTTTGTTTATACATATGAAGTAAAATGAGGAATTTTTTCTGCGTATTTTTTATTAATTTTCTCGTTGTAGAATGTATAATACTAATTTTCTTTTAGAAACCATAGAAAATTATTATTTTTGAATTGACTCATCTGAAGCCTCCCCTTATAAAAAATAAGTATTACCGTCAATACGAATATTGAATTTATGTAAAATGCTTGAAATCGTTACCCACGATGACATTCTTTAATAAACATTTCTTTCTCCGTTGTCGAGTTCTGTTACAACATTATGCATTGAATTACTAAGGTATAAAGCACCTGAAGTGTTTCGAGTCATTGCTATCCATGTGTGAGTGAACAAGGGCGATGTGTCAGCCAGTCATCGATGAGACAGGGCGCTGTCCTCTCCACTCAAAGTGGTCGCATGTTGTGCTTTACAACGCAGTATTACACCGACTCTATTTGTGTGTTTATGCTCACCTGATAAATTCACACGCTGGATTTTTTTTGTCGTCCCCGCGGGCTGTTTCGCTTTTGTTCGGGACCGCCGTGTATTGTCCTCGGCACGCGCTGCAACCTCCGCAATGCGTTCGCGCTCCGCTTCTGTGCAACGACTGCGTATTCCCCCCCCCAAACCCCTCCAAACCTTCACTTCCCCATGACACTTGCCCACCACTATCCTATGCAGAACTGGTTGTCCCCCTCCAATCGAGATGGATTTACCAGCAATGCTTTTGGCTTCCCGATTTTCAGTTGTTCTCACGTATTTTTTTCTGTCCGACGTTTACACTTTTTTTTAAATTCCTGAGCGTGAGTGCGTGGCACAACTCTGAATCCTCTGCGCGCATGTGCATTGCAGTTCTCTACCAGAGTATCACTGACTTCAAGGTAGTTCTGCTGGGTAATGCAAGTCATACAAAAGTCGAATTATCTTCTTTATTTACAAAAATAATAATTTGTATGTAATTTTAAGAATAATTCTAATTAAAAACGACAATCTAATTTGTTAAAAGTTGTTGAAGAAAAAATATGAATTGTAAACTCGCTTGACTCCGCTTGTATGTAACATGGTCTGCATTCACCTATAAACCCAAGTTGTAGAGGGCCATAGCCGACAAGGTGGAAACCGTGAACAAAATCTTAAATATCTCTTCAAAAGACCCGGTGACCTCTAAAGAAGTATTACAAAATATAATGTTTTTTTCTTTAGTTGAAAAATATTCACCTATTTAAAATATTGGGATAGTACTTTATTTTGGAATATGAATTCTTTTCTCATATTTCTCTTATTTTATATATTTCAATATTTTATATATAAATATTTCAGAAATAGTAGTAAATATTAATATTCTATATATTGCTTAAATGGACGGTAAAATGTATTTTAAATGCTGAAATAAATGTTGCCAAGTATTATAATATTTCTTTATACAAATTTTAGTCATTAAAAAAATTCAGTTCTCTTTCAGTGGAATTAACTTGATAAAACGCCTGCGTTCAATCCTTTTCAAATCTGTCAGTTTGATCTCGGTGAATGAAAATAGTTCTTACCGTATTCTTACCGTACAAAGTAGTCCGAAGGAAAATCATTCTTGTGTATTGAGAAAGCTCATTGGCTACGACGTTCTAACACCAAAAGAGTGGGGAATCGAATTCCATACAAAATCGTCCCCTTTCGGTGCGAATTTCTGTCATGGATTAATTTCTAAAAAAGAGAAAACAGCTGGGAGATCTCTTTTTGTTTGACAATGTGAACCACGCTTGTAAACAAATCTCCTCCACTTTATAAGAGAATTGATGTGAGTCGTTGACTGCAACAGTTTTGTTTGTGTGCAACAAATATTTCATCTCGAACACTCGTCTTAGTCGGTATTCACAATGAAGCGAGCAATGCAATGCAATATTTGATGTGACTGGAAAAGTAGTTAACAAAATTGTGTTATATCTTACAATACATTTCTATGTAAAATCTTAATGTTATCTGGTATAAAAGTATCGAATAAAAATATGAACCCTTTTTTAGAAAACCAGAAATACACATTTATTTAAATAACATTTATTTTATTAATATGCTTGTGTAGAAAATCCCGGAAAATTGTAATTTTAATTCCAGTTTATTTTTACGCTAAGGTCAAACAACGGATAAGGGAGTTTATGGAACCTTATCTTTCGAAGTATCTCGCTCCCAACGCTCCTGAAGCTCTTTTTCCAGCCAATGGCTTCTTGAATCAGGCCTCATCCCTGCCCTGTGCCCATTATAGTAAGTACTTTATTGGGTCATAAATTTGTAATGCACCCCATGAATTAAAATCGACTCGTGAGCGATGCGACTGCTTTCGAAGCTGCGTGGTAACGATCTCGGAAATGTCTTACTGTTCGACCTGATTCACATTCACGTGAAGGCGTCGTCGTTTCTTCGTTTCGAAGTTCGTCTCTCCGTTCGTTTGCGAAGGAAAACAGACCTCCATTTCCCTTCCTCGGTACACGGCACTCGACGTTTATGGAAATGGCTTCTAGCGAAATATAAGACGCCAAGTGTATGCTTGCCTGCACTGCTTTACGCCGGCTCTTGCTCGAAACCGGCCGAAGGTGCTAGAAAGAGGGAGTAATTCCGGAGGTGGCGATGGGGGTGCTCAAATCGCCTGGGATAAAGACATCTATTTCTCGCGTGTGCCAGGGAGCAAATTTTCGAGCGTTCCTGAAAAGTAGAGAGGCTGCAACGGCCTGCTTGAACGTCACGCGGTCTCAGATTTGAACCGGAGGGGAACGACGGGGAGGGTGGAGGCAAAGTCATGGGGCCGAGGGGCGTAACAACGACCGCCTTCGAGAAAGCTATGGAATTAGTATTCACGTCTCGGCGATTCATGGAACAATTTGCTAATATGGAAGTCCCATTTTCTTGTTGGTCGCTCATTACACGGTCCAAATAATATGTTCAAGGCAAATTGTGCTTCCCGAAATAAGTCAGCGTGGATCGATTGGGGAAGGTTGACACGACGCCTGGACAGAGAAAGTAGACGAGGTACGCGTTGATGGATGATGGTCGAAACATTTTTGATCGTAACAATTTCCTGTTGACGAGGTGTATGTGATATGATCGGATCACTTCCTAAATAACATCAATTACAATTTCAAGATGCAGTTAGATTAAGAAACATCACCAACGAATTTTTATGTATTACGAAATAAATCCAACATTAATTACACATCAAACAAACTGGATTGTTTTTCTAATTGTATCATTTTCCTCACAGACATTGTTAGTGAGACATATGGAAGAAAATTTGTCATGTCCACTACATTGAAAAAGGCACGGTGGAATAAAATTAAATTACGTCGTAGCTGAAAAAATCAGGTAAATCGACTTTCATTGTATGAGTTTTAATTATCCGGAATACGCACAGTTGTTACATGTTGAATATAGATGATTGAAATTAAAAGAAATTCGCAAAATATTTGGTTTCTATAGCTATAGGGTCGAGCTCTAATTGAAATTCTCCTCCAAATTCTGAAGCGAGCATCTTCAGGGATGACTCTCAAACACGAATTTCAATTAGTTGCAACGTCGGAGAGGAATTTTTGAGCGTTATACTAATTAATTCAAAAACCCACTTCATCATTTTCGTATATGGAAAATATTGATTTTGTACCGTGTTGGACTTCCAAAAAAAATGTTGATATTTCTTGACAATCGTATTTCACCACAAATTGAAAGTTTAACATAGATCTATCGAAGAAATCTTTAAAATTTTCTTGCTTGGATTATATATATATATATATTTATATATATAAATGTTTTTTTGGTGTGTGTGGAAGAGGGAGGAATCAATGTCAGCCTATATTTCGTACATTTGCCTCAGCTAACGGGAACCTACGAATATATTCCTGCACAAAATCTCAATAAAATATATAATTTGATATAAAAATGTTATTAAATGTTTAGGAATAGGCTTCATTAAGTTTTTATAGGATATTTATCTATGTTATTAAATATTCCGTTAAATTATTGGTAATATTACTGTCTTCCAGTTTTGACTCTCCTCCCTGACCAGTTTATTTCAGCAAACGTGAATACTTCTGACATGGAGTACATTAAAAAACTATTGTACTGCGTCGAGAATTTCTGAAGTACATTCATGAAAAAAGCGTACACTACATCGATGAAGTAACTGCTGGAGGAGAAACCCTCTTTCTCCCCCGGGAGCGAGCCAAGGGTTTGGCGTGCAGATCCCGCCTCCACAAGCGCCGACGGGCACGCGGGCGAGTGCGCGATAGGCGTCTCTTTGTGATTGTATCGCCGCTCCCCGCGCCCACCTCTGCCCGCCCACGCGCGGGTGTCGCACAGTGGGCCACACCAGGAATGATTGGCTCGACTACTCCCCAATCAGGTAAAACAACTGAACATTAAGGAACGTTTCACAGTTTCAAGATCATACGTTTGCTGTCAGCTTTCAATTGAAAATCTGTAAAAAGAAGTGTTCGGTGTTGGGAAACCACAATTGAAAACGGAAAAATATGAGGCAAGTATCAGAAACCATCAAAATAAATAATATCTTACTTTTACATGAAGATTTAAGTTGATGAAACGTATAGTGGTATTAAGAGAAAATTATAGTGTTTTATTTCGCATTAGGCTTCAACCGCATTCAGTGTGAAGTCGACTTTCACGTAGTGATCCTTCGAAACTCGTTGTATTTGTCTCCTTGTTATTAAAAACTGATTATGTCTTAAACACTTGGTATTAATTTGCAACCGGAACTAATGATGATCATGCATTCGCGTTCCCGTTTGTTTGAAACAATAGTCGCGATTTGTCCCACTGTGCGTCAGCTGCCCTCCTCTTCACGACCTGACGGCGTCGCGTGCAGAGCTCCAGAAATTTCCAAAGTTAGTGGCGGCGCCGGTGGACGCGTGAAGTGTGGCCGATCGCGGCCTACGCGACGACGTCGGTGTCATATGGGTGGGAGGTGAAACTTGGTGAATAGCGCACATGTGGACACGCTAAAAGACCTTGACTGATGATTGATGTCGTTCTTTTTACTTGTGATATCTATATCGCATCCTTCCATCAACGTCGCAGGTTATGCAGGATGACAGAATTCTATTTGTTCCGGCACGGTTTTATGACCACATACTCTAACAGATATGCATATCAGGAAGGTAATGAAAGGCAATATTATCTGCATGATAATGAAGGAAATGAGGTTTTTCTTTTTCAGAAAGTAAACAGAGAATCGAAAACTCCTGATGGAATTCCACACGTTAAAGTGAATTTTTGAGTTTTGAGGAATTTTCAAAATGTAAAAAATTGTGTCTAGAAAATGCATTAAAGTGATTTATAAGAGAATACTTTCAGTGTCAGATTGCCATTTTTGTCCTTGTTAGTACCTCTCTGAATTGAGCAAGATTGTATGTTTCGACGATCGCTTATCAGACGCGTTCCAATCGGTCGTATGCAATGGGCCAAATTCAACGTCTGGCGTCCTCACACCGAAGGGGGTGACAGATTGATTTTTATCGTTCACCCCTAACGCCTCCTGCGTTCTGCAAGGTCTCTCCGCATTCTTTTGGGGTTTGTCACCTCTTTTGTCTTCGCTCCATCCTATCAAAGATGGATTGTGTAAGGTCTCAGTTAATGCCACCAACTGCAATTTTCAGTTCCCTTTCAGTCACTGCAGCCTTTGCTTTTGTTCTATAGTCTCGAGAAAGAATCCTTTCCTCATTAAAAATATTTGTTTCTCTCTATTTTTGTTTTATCGTCGAACTCGTTTTCATACTGTTCTTCCATACCAGCCCCTCCATCGTTGCCGGTATGACCATCCTGACAAACTTTCCAGCTTTTCTTTAAGCAGTGTAGTTTACACCTTTCTTATTTATTTATTAGCAGAAATAAGGGGAAATGTGCGATAAAAAGTGATACGTAATAATAATTTAATACGAAGTCATTAATCAATTTTAAGAGTACCGTACAAAGTTTTTCCTCTGAAAACTAAGAGAAAAAAACATTCGGGCCACTCCCAATATTGTCATCTGGGGCCTAATTTTAGTTACTTCCACAGTTTGCAAGGTTTGAATTGAAATTGAAAGTTTGGAATCCATGATAAACTAAAACGTAATAAACTGTAAAGATCCTACGTGGAAAAGAAATTATGTTAGATTACTTTTTATCACAAAATACATCATTATAATGTTCATATCAAGTGAGTTCCCAGCTTACATTATTTTCTTCATAAATGATTTTTTATTACAAATTAAATTGTCGTTACAGGGTCATTCCATGAGAAATCGGACAAAATTGGACATTCGTGTCTCAATTAGATATTTTTTTGTATTAGGTACACAGGTAGTAGGGCCTGCTATTGGTTTATATGAAAAATACAAAATTATAACTGACAGTCTGTTCTTCAGTTATGAATCTTCAAAATTTGTATTTTTGCCCCATTTCCGACGCGTTTTAATATCTATAAATGTCTATTATCTTCAAAACTATTTGACGAAGACAGTAGGAATTTTAAACATTGTCTTTAGATTTTTATGAGCTTTAATATAACGTGCAACTTGACTACGAAAATCATGATAATTTTTCTAAATACTTCAAAAGTATTTTTGTAATATCTCAAAATCGAAATTTTCAATTTTATTGAAAAATATATAATGTATTTAGAAATTTTTTAAAACACATATGTACCAAAGTTTAAGATGGAATAAGAATGGTATTATATTGAAATAAGTTGTTGTTTATAGAAATGCACCTTAAAGTGACTGATTTGAAACTGTACGAAGCTGCTTGGGTCAAGTTCAATTTAATGTCACTGTGTACATGTTACGACAAGCTTGAACGTACATTATGAAATATATAAATTTGTTTATATTTGTAATAAATATTTCATAATATAATCGAAGGATAAATTGTTTAATAACAAAATATCTCTTGGAATCACCCTACAATCAATTTGAATGTAATCTCAATTATTTTTAGCATTCAACATATACCTCAACTTATCGAGCGTGGCTACACAACGTAGTCGTGCTGTATTTTGATTACAAATTGTGACCTAATATTTTCATTGATGTGAGGAAATGCTTATTTTTATGTCATTCTCTTTCCGCCTTCTTTGGAAGAAGCGTGTGTAGTAACATTTCATTCTCGCATCACTCTCCTTTGGGGAAGGCAGCCCGTCGACCCGAGAACCAATATTCATTGATGAAAGAAGCGCGTGGCGCACCTCCGCGGAGAAAAATTCCATTTCGATTATTACACCACCCGTCAATCTTTTCAGTAGAGTGTTTCTTCCATTGTTCCTGGTTTCTATTGCTTCAGGCTTTCACAAGAATGCGGCAAATATTCGTTTCGTTTCGACCGTTGACATTTCCTTTCGGGGGCGAATGCCACTTCACAGCCAGTAGGGAAACTCAATCATCAGAAGGGAAGTAAACAACCGAATGCTATCTTCCTGTGGAAAAAATAACACCAACCGATCACTCGGAGCTGATAAATGATCTCGATAAGCAGTCGATGTCTGGCATTTGTGTACTTCGAAAATGGAGCGCAGCAAAAGGAAAGGGTAATATCGTGTCTGATTGTGCCATACGAAGCCGATCATTTATTTAAGATAGACGGCATGCGCCATGTACGGACGCCACGGCTTCATGACTCGAAAAGCAGACGTGGGAACGGAGGCGGGCGTATACGTGACGATGGCTTGCGTTCATCACTCATTATGTGATTACGGGTGAGCCACATCGACACGTTTCGACCGACCAGTTTTCCCGACTATTAAGTTCCATCAGCAGGAAAGTAAAAACGGTCCTTCGAAAATAATTGCGGTCCATTAAAGGAGTGGCTATTAGTGACTGATGTACGTGAAAACGTCCTTCTCCATTCGTTACGTCTTTCATTTCAGGATGTGTTAACAGATCGCTCTGAATTTAACATTGATACCTACATAACATTTCGTCTCATACTGTTTTTTTTGGAACTGAAGGACATTTTTAGAGTCTTAAAAGGTTTAAGGATGAAATTTCTATTCCCTTAACCTACAACATTGTTCTATTAAAAAGAAAAAAAATTAATTACCATATTTCGTATGATAAAGGGAAAATAAAGAAATTCCGCTAGTCGATGTCGATGCTACGTAGATATTCAAAAGTGACATTCCTTTTTGTCGGCCTGGTAGCGTAAATGGTAAGGCTGCGATTCGTTTTTCCTAAGGTTACAGGTTCAGTTTGGAAGCAAGGATATGACGTGTGTAAGTTTACCTCTCTTTGTTATTTATTCATTTATCATTAGCTGTCAAAAAAGCTAAAAATAGAATCAAATATTTCATTCCTTTGTTTTAAAAAATATACATTTTTTCCAGTTTTGTGCACAAAGAGCAAGCAAACACACCTCCATAATTTGTGTAGAACCCATGGAAATAAAATAGAATGTAGTCACGGAAAGAGGTAAGCGCAAATAAAGTTGAGCACTTGGATGTTGGGATTGTTGATAACATATTTGTACTCCAGTACAAAGCATCAGTCTTGTTCACATGTAAACTGAGGCAGTGGAAGGAAGACCATCGATTTGAGTCCTCGTCAATATTTCACGTTCGCCCGTATGCGCGATGCGGCTGTCCCGCGCACTGCATGAGAACGCAAAACACACGTTGAAGGTGGGTGGGGGAAGTTGATCTTGTTAGTTCACGCCTGCATCACTACACAACATTCTACTCTTCTCATCTTTTTACTGCAGCTTGGCGATTCAGTTTCTCGGTTATCTGGTCATAATGAGGAAATACCGTAGTAGGGTATAGTATTAAATTACTTTGTAAAATGGATAGTCAGTGGAAAATAGCCGAAATAATGAATTTAGAAGCTGTCTCTTATACACATNACCAGTTCGAAATATCCCCTTTTCTCAAATGATAAGTCATGGAAGAATTTGCACGTACAAGTATTAAAGAAAAGGTTTTTAAATATCGCAATTATAATAAAATATTATAGATCTATTTTATGACTTTTTAATTGACTAATATTTTTAGGACCATTACAGCATCATTTCTCATGATATTTCTCGTGACTAGACTCTTCGGCTGACTTTCGACTTTCACTAGAAATAGTGGAAAAAATCCAATAAAATTCGTATTTTTGCCGAAGGAACGAGCAAAGACTGAATTACAGTTATATCAAAGGAATACAGATTTTATGCCATATTAATCATTCCATATTTTTGAAGTAGTACGTCAAGAAAATGTGAATCCGATTCATAAGTATTGTATATCATGTATGCACATCACTTACACGAGTAGCACCTTCAAGAAGGTCAGAAAACTTTAGCTTCGTTTATGTGTGGCCTATATCCTTGTTCCGCGGACTAGGTTTCTGGCATCACTCATCACTCTCTCAAACAATCAAAATTCACACTTTCATACAATGAAATTAAATAATATTAACGTTTAATGCATTTTCCGGGGAAAAAGGAGTTCAAGAGAATGTCAGAGTAAATGAAAACAGATTTTTCTTCCCACTTAAAACACAGAATATTTGAAGAGATTTATATTATGAGTTGTAAGTTACCTATAAACGTGACGTTATGAACAATAGATGCTTTTATGAAACTTACTAGTAGTAATTTTTTGTTCTTCATTTGCATTGGCTAATGGTAGGCATTTAAGTTATACTTCCAGTATCAGATAGATCAAAAATGCTTAAAATGTCTGTCTATACGGTTTGTGATATTGTCATTAATTGTAGTTCACGGAATGTCTTGTGAATCTTTAAATTTCTCTTTCTCGATTAGATTCAAACCAAAGACAACTTTTATTTACCATTGATTTCGCTGGAAGTGAGAACATTCCCACTTTGGAGAGCCGTTTCGTCGTGTACAGAGCAGTAGAATTTAACGAGACGAGAGTTCTATTATTCAAGCGAAATGGCTTCGATTTGCCGCCTTGTCGAAGCAAAATAAAATGGGAGAGATGTCGCCTGAGTGTAAGATAAAATTTTCAATCAGTATTAAGAATTCAAATATGTTTGATGTAATCTTGCTTTCCAAGTATAATTAGCGGAACTAGTTTTGAATGAATTCATAAAATGTGAAAATATTCATTGTTGTACAAAAACTATGAACAAATATTAAAAATCATCTGGGATAAATAATTTTGCAATTTTCAGTTTGTTTCATGTAAAATTAATTCTAAATTTAATTTTTGCCTAGTAATTATACTTTGTTTGTATCCGTCGATTATCTATTGTACTGTGTAGTGTATCCTCGAGAATTCCTCCATTAAAGAACTCCGATATTGGTTTTGATAAAAGAAGTAAATATGAGGAAAATACCCTTGTTCTCTATAGTGAAAATTTAAATAACAAAGCAATAATAGTGTGTTTTATTTAAAAAATGGGTTTCGGATTGCAGGTTATCAAAGTTTGACATTGTTAAGTAATGAAATGCATAAACAATTTAATACGCAATTTTGTTTAATAAGAAAATGCGGTTTTTGTAGCTTAAATGTACATAATAACCTTGAGAATGAAATAAAACAAAGACTGATGCGAAAATCTGGTAGAGATGGCCGTTCTTTCCATTGTGACGTATCTGTACTGATGCTCATAGGTTTTGTAGTTAAATGCATCGAGTTCAAATAGTGTTTAGACATTATACTGAAGGTAGTCGTACTAAATACTAGTTAAATAACCGCAGTATTGCTAGCGTGAAATTTTGTGATTTTGGTACGTGCAAACAATATTCCTTGTATCCCCATTGATTCCTGTAGACTGCGTAGATCGTGTTCACACTTCAACTGCACCAGAATATATAACAAATATAACATACATTTCTGTTCATTTTATCATTAATTTCGCTTCGGAGGTTTTGGCAAAAAAGAATTGTAAACAATTAAGCTGCTAAATTTATGTCGATGTAGGGTACTCTACGATCATCTCTCGGTTTCAAGAAATCTATCTTTTGAATTTCATCAAGATAATAATTTAGATGTCAAATCTTCGCAAACAGGTAAATGCACTTCCACATTTAAATATTATAAATATAGTAATGTACAAAAAGTGATTTTACTAAAAAGGACGTTATACTCAACGTACCTATCTAAAACTATATTATACTTTTTTCTTATTTTATATTGAGAAATAGATTTTCCTGTATGTATTAAAGTCTTCTGACTCTTTTCGGTGATATTAGGTTAAAGTAAATTTACTCTTAACAATATGCACGGAAATATGAAGGTTTCTTTACGCCTATCGATACCTAAGTGGATCCTCTTCATCGTTCCCTAGACAAATATCAGCTGTCCAATTACCTCACATTCTACGAAATTTCCGCCCCACTGATCCATCGACGCCTTTATTGATCAAAATTTAATTTGAAGAACACCTGTCCCGTTTTTCAAACGATCGCAATGGGTCAGTGGAATGTAATTCTGGCGTTTCTTTGCTCATTTCGCCTTGCGTTCTGTTCGGACATTCGGACCCACAGGGATGAACACATTGTTCCGGTACTATAATATAAGGAAAAGTTGTTTTAAGTTAAGTCTCTTCGATTAAGAGATTAAGCGATTAATTTTACTATGAAATATTCACTGTCATTCTTCTAAGAGTAAGATACTATTTCTGATACGTTATTAAGAACAGTGAGCCGATAAAAAACACATCCTAAATAAAAAATAAAAATATTTCCACTCCAAAATGGTATTTGCTTGCGGATATTCGTTTGCAATGAGTAACAAAATAGTTCAAGAAATATCGTATTCTGGAAAATGTCAAACATTAGAAACTACGAATTAAAAATATAAGGTTGCTTCCTATTAATGTAAACAGGGAAATGAAAGTGCATTTTTCATAAATGTTATTTAGCGTAACTGACTGATTATAAATTTTGTTCTTGCTATTGTGAGACAGCCTGACGTGACTAAGTAAAATAAATATCGTTTTTGGATTCAGCACAGCAACGTTATTCTAAATTAGCCAATTTTACCAAAACCCCTGACACAAAGTTAAATTTTGTAGGTTTGTGAATCTTTCAGGATATTTTTTTTCCTTTTCTCCGTAACTTTTTATGCAAGTAGACGGACTGTGACGAACTCGCACAAAAATCCAAAGACGAAACTGAAACAAACGACACCTCTGCGACTGATTGTTACCATTGTGCAAGTGGAGCAGCGTTCCTTCTGTTTGTAGGCGCCCGAGGGAACGGCCCACGAAATCCCTGACAACACCCGTAGGTGACTCGGAGAATCACTCGAGGGACCGACTGTCGTCCCTTGCAGGGACGAACTCTCAATTCGTTAGGGTCAGAAAAATCAATAATACTTCGATAGCAAGCTGAATATAATGGACAGTGAATCGTAATCGAAGGAGTGGACAAAGTGCACGGGAAAAGGAAAGCATAAGAAAGCACAGCATAAGCAACGAATTTTATTTGCAATGCTTGAACTAAAGAAACTTGGGACCCTTCATTCTTGCGTCTTCTGGCAGAATGATAATCGGTTTAAAACGAATGTTATTTACTTAAAAAAACTTGGGTGCAATAAAACATAATGGATAAATTAATGGTGAATAGTTGATAGCTTACTGGTTGTAAACAAATCATACGACTTAAACTTTATTTTGTCAATGTAGACGGCACTAATAGGTTGCATTCAGGAGAAATGTTTCGCAATTTGTATCGTAATGGTTTGCGAAGATTAATTTTTTTTATTTTGTGCAAATAATGAGTGAATGCAAATAATGTGTTCAGTCGGTCTGAGGTGCTGTTTTCCCCTGTAGTAATGGATCTGGGTCCGAATGTTAGGTTGAACGTGCCTTTTTTTCGTCATTGAAAATGTTTTAATTTAGTATGATTATTTTCAAAACTGTCTTGCTGCCTACCACAAAATAACTTATTTCATTAAACTCTGCCCTATCAACAGAATGACATTTTAGTCGTGCATTTTTCTAGACTTTAGACATTCTAATTAATTTTTTGAAATTGTAGATTGTTGGATTTTTAGATGTTTAGACTTTAGAAATTCTAATTTTGATTTTTTGAGATTGTAGGTTGATGGATAAATAAATGAAAATCGAATTACGTTGAAACTTCTGAGCGTGTATTTGACTTATATTCTTAGTTCTCTACAATCTATTTCAGCTACTAATACAATTAGATATGAGAATACACTTTGCGAGAAAAGATGATAAGTAGACTGCTTGTCGGTTTCTGCTATACGAGTTTATTTAGAATAATTAATTTCTAGTAGAGTATTATTCAGTTAAATGTGGAACATCAGATAAAAGCGTTTCAGTAGTTCTAACGTATATTTTACTCGTATTTCATGTAGCTCAGTATAAATTTAACTGCTCGGAATTTTCGTTGTAGATGTATAACGAATACGTTCATGTAAAACATTATGATTTGTTAAGTTCACATTACGTGGATAAAGTACGTTTCTTTCTTTCACTATAGGCCTACAAGAATCTTAATTTATTTTCGGTAAACCTCGTAAATAAGTACTCCGTCACAATATACGTCATATAGGACACTATCGTTAATCTAGTGGTGCTCTGGAAACAAAATCCTCTGCTCCAGAAGGAGGAGGTTGGCATGACAGGTAATTATCACCAGAAGTGACTGAGGCGCGGTGTCTTTTAACTTTGAAACACTGCAGGCATCTGTAACGCCACATTAGGTCTGAGATGCGACCACAGACCACAGTCGTAAGACCATATAATAGCTAAGTTCTCCCCTGTTTGTATTCGCCTGCAGCCTCGGGGACTTCAAAGCGTGGACGACATTTCGTACTATACCTGATGAAAGATTATTTTTACGAGGTCAATGACACGACCGGTAACATCGAAACAATATTTCCGATCGTAAAATGCCGGAAACATATACTCCGGGTTGTTGACTTTTCCATTTAGTGATTTCTGTTGTATATTATGCTTTGAATTATTATTACACAATGTGTTTTATCGCTTATGTGCCTTGGTAAACTAAATTTGCATTGTATATTTTTATTTTCATCACTGACACCAGGGTCTGCTGAACTGCAGTGGAAATAGAGTACCTTGATTTATTAAGTACCTTGATTGAATGTATGTAAGCTTCTTTGGACTTCATTCATACTTTTTATTGGAAGGAGAGCATGAACTGCGATAATGATAGCTGTAAAGAAATACTCAAATGGAACACGACAAAGTGTGTTCATTTGAGTAATCATTTGTCGAATGATTTCTCGCATTACATCTTCATTGACGTAATTTAGGACTGCAAGAAAAGAATTGCTCAAAAGGACCCATTTAATTATCTATAAAGAAATATGAAATGTTTTTGTACGATCCATGTATTAAACATTCACTGAAGACGCAGGAATGCGAAGTGATGTTATTGTTATGTTACGTGTGGTTTTGATTTAGTACGATGGATCTTTTAGTTTTTAAAGGCTTATACTTATGTGTCACAATTGGAGAACAGTGTGATGCAATGAATTCAGGGCTCAATAAATAATATATTTTTTAACAAACTACATAGGGAGATCATTCCATCATGAGCGAGAAAATTTGAACATCAAAGAGCGAATCAATGATTTATTTAATTAGTTTAGTAATACATATATAATTTACGTCTCGTGATCTCAATAGTAGTTATTAAGAATATAATAGTCTGGGGATTGAAACAAATTCAATCAGATGCTTCGTAATTAGCACAGCAATAAATTAAAATGTCTGAGCTGTGGTAGTTAAGTTAACAAAAAGTTATTTTATTATTTTATTTGCTCTTCAAAGAAAATGGTCAATGTCACTGATTATCAATTCTTGTGTGTCATTTTGTGATCATACATTTGTAGCTCATTCATAAATTTTTCAATATTTTATTAATTGAATGAATAATTTTTGAATTAATTCCTCATTTGATCTTGTTTGCATTTCTCCTTTACTGTATTCTTTTTTTGTTATTGACGTGTTCTTTCGTAGAAAGAATCTTGTTCGCTGACAACGCATAGAAATTATATCTAATATTTTTATTCTAGAGAATTGTGTGATACATACCCAATATTTTACTAAATGCCCTCTTAAATTAGAGTTATAAGTTAGATTTCGTCATATAGATGTAAAGAACAACAATAAGAACCATTTTATCAGAGATTAGAGTAGGAAAAGAGGCAAATAGAAGGAGATATTACTTTCTTTTTTAGAGAATCAGAATCTCCTGGCGAAGAGAACTATACTGGATTATTTGAGATTTAACGAAGGAATAAGAATAATTGGAGACGTTAATTTATTTGTAGTAAGGGAGTGACTTCTCACGGGAGAAGAAAGGAAATCTAGCTCAGGACATAAACCGTAATTGAACAGTTCTAGAAGAGGGAACGCTGGGAAGTAACTTACCACATTTAACATCCACTTAATGTCTTCTGTGACTAGTGAATACTGGTCTTCTCACGCAGTATAATTGTGAGAATTACTTCTGAATAATGGGAACGAGTGTGACTGAGTTTCTGCAGGGCATCCGTCTGCTTCCACTCACTTTAAATCATCTAAGCCAAGACTCTAATACTATCTCATTTCTAAAATTGGTTCGGAGAAGGTGGCTTAGAATGGTGCAACTGTATGCAAAAAGGAAATATTATTTATTTTCGTCTTTGTAGTTTTATGTTAGTTATGTTATTATAAAAATATTTTTCTGAGTTATGAATTTAGAGTTATGAAAGTTTTGTGTTGTACCACAAATTATGCGCCCGCATCTTCTCTGAATTTGGATTACGAAAACGGCGGTCGCGGCAATATTCATCTGGGTTCTTGTACTAGGTTGAGAAACAGATTGTAAAAAAAATAGTTCATGATGGCTAGTTATGAAGCACCAAATTCAGTTTATCATGTATTCTTATTCCAAACAGCGGATCACATATTTCATCTGAAATTCTAGGCTTGTACTCAGTGAAGAGTGAGTTTTCCCACCCGAAAAATGCCAACCGCTTCATCAGAGAGTATCCATCATGGGAAAACATTACTGCCAGTTCACAACTCTGCTGCTGAGTGTTTAGTGGACTCACGAGGGATACTAGGGCCCTGCTTTGCACCTCCCTTCCTGCTCGTCTCCTTCATATTTTTTCTCGCTGTCATTCTGCACACCTTTCTACTTTTCGCTAGCTTCCTCATTCCCATCACCATGATTCTTCACTCCATCCCCAGATCCTCTACCCGTTAACGCCCTTTGGGCTCTTCCCAACACGTCGAAACCGTCCGTTCCGTTCCACACACCTCTCCCCCATATCCCCTCCTCAACCACCCTCCTGTGCGGTGCTTCATCAGGCGCCTTCCTCTTCGGATCCCTCGAGGTGGCTGCGCACCGGCAGCTGAGCGGTGAGCGCTTCCGGCCGCGTGAGCGCTGACTACGAAGGGAGATGGGGGTAGAAAAAGACGAGATTTAGCAAAATTATCGGACCTACATGAAATGCTCAAACTAAATCATCACATTTCTAGGACGTAGTAATGAAAAGTGGTGTTTCTTTATGCGTTGTGCTATGAGATACAACCAGCGTGTTTGAGAAGGAAATCTACTATTGCACCGAGAATAGAGTCAAACCTACCCATATTTATTTTAATATTGTGTGACGTAGTGGAACAGCTGAGCTTAAATCGCATTAAATTCTTTATATCTTATGTGTGTCATCGTACTCATCGGCTGTTGGGATGCATAATTCGTAACTACGACAAACAATACCAAAGTTGCAAGTAACATGGGGTAGGACTGGCAAATTCTACACGTACGCAATGCGGCCAACCCTTTCCCCGGAGAGCCCACACTGCGGTGACGGGGATCAAGAAGCAGGCGCCACGTGGGGGCTCAATGGCTGCATCTTCACTTTCTCTGCTCTCCTTTCCCCCTCTCTTCCCCTTCACCATCCCATGCGCAGGGACAGGGCGCGATCTCCCACCTTGGATCGCTATGCGAATCACGAACGTCATTAGAGTCCGCCTTCTGCCGTCTACAGCACGCGCGTGATCTGCCAAGTTATGTGCCTGTACGAATGGTGTTCGTTATGCGAGGGTGGAGGATGGGGCATCTGGCGAGGAGGACCCCTCCACCTTTCCTTCCCTTCCTACCCCATTCTCCACGCCGCCAGTCTCTCTTTTTACGTTCGCGACGTGCTCCACCAGGTCGAGAGTCTTTTCTTCTTAATTCGCGTGCCGGCTCATTTTCGCCGGCGGACGGACGGACGCTCTGCAGGAAGAAGCACGTGGGGCGTAGCGAGGGGTTCAGTTAGGAGAACTGTTTGTCGTTGAGGAGATGAAGGTAGCTGTATGGCGGATTTCTGGGATGAGCATTGCACCAAAATAAATATAGTGTTGTATTTACTTTGTCTGGAAGATGTGGTTAAATAGTGTCCGACTTCTGCTGCTATGTTTTTCTTCTGCTATTATTGACGGTTAATGTCGGAATAAGGTATTAACGTAAAATGTTTTTTCTTCACTCGAAAAAGTTTCATATATGTTTTTGTCCATATATATATGTTACACATATATGTAGTAGTATACATAAGTATACACAAATATGTTACTCAGGAAGTAGAGAACATTATGTGATCAAAAATTATATATTTTTTGACAACTTGTATCAATTCATTTTTACCAAAATAATAACTGAAAACTATGAATATACGTAGCACAGAGCAGGGAAATACTAAGAAGTGTGACTGAAAAGTTGTACCTGATAAGTATTTGTAATCTTCCTAGATGTTAAATGACATGCTACTTATTTATAAACCCGACACGCTTTGTCGACTGAAATTGAATACTCAAGCCCTTACATTCCACGTGTGCCCTTAGTTGTTCTCATGCAGCACCGCGTTTCTCCTCATTCACGTATTTTTGTTTGTTTAATTGTTTATGAGGAATTGTGGTGTTGCAAGGGTGTTGGCTCGTTTTCTCCTCGGCTCAACTTCCGAGACCCACCGTATACAAAAGCAGATAAACGAAATAGGGTTACAGAATTTCCATTCCCAAGATGAGTTTTAGTAGGGCGTGGATTTGTTCTTCGAATTACCGGATGTAAAACGTTGAGAGAAATTAGAATTACTTGGATGGGGTAATAAAGAGTTTCAAATCAGTGCAAGATGTATCACGTAGAACGCAACGTTCATATCTTTTTAACATTTTGTTAGATACATGATGTGAATTTTTTGTATTTCCGAAGCAACATTCACAAACCACAAATTGGAACTTCTAATTACATTAATACAATAATCCAAAATCGATTCTCACTCTTAAAGTTTTTTTGATAATTTTCAGTTCAAAATTTGCTCTCATTCTACGTTCATGAATAAATTGACAAATCTTTACGACGACCCTTCCTTATAAATGGTTGTACAATGTCTTATTTTTTCCTTACTTTTTCGTCACATCCCCGGTTACAAATGTTCATCATTTGTAAACGTAATTTTTGCTTTCCTTTTAGGAGAACACAGATTTTTTGGTCAGGTGAAAATGGCGACCCGCCGGGAATGAAACCCGGGATTTGATTGCAGGGGCGTTAACCACTACACCACCCGTTCGCCTGCCACATGTACACCCAATACACCCAGACCTAAACCCTGGAAGACCTGACGTGTTTTCCGCGATCAATTCTTTGCAGAGCCTTGGGGAGGATACTAATATCAATGCAATATTCAGTGCAGACACAACTAGAGAAAAGAAAATTATAGAATTATCACATCCCGCGATTTTTTTATGGTAGGATGATGAAAATTAAGGATTTCTGTTGTAAATAGATTTACACATTAGAGGTGTTTTACACTCGCATTCACACACATAAATATTAACGGTGAAAGATAATGGAATTAGCGGACACTCAGTGTCATAGGAATATTTTCTTATCATGGGTAACCTCAATTATATAAATCTCATATATCTTTTTCAATTATTTTTATTTATTTATTTTTCTTTCAAAAGCCGTTAGAACGTTAACATTATTTGATTTATAATATTAAGATGAAAAAGATCGTACTACCTTTACTTATCTGTATATTCTATTATACGCTTATATACACTGTCAAATTTATTTACGGTAAGTCACCAAACTGTGTATGTACGCTTTGTTTGGAATGTAGATAACTAAGTTTTGCAACAAAACCCTCCTACAGGGATACATAATTATTTGTTTTTAAATATTTTCCCTTTATACGCAAATATTTTTCTCAGTACCTTGAAGTATTGTATCAATATCAGATGAAGGTGATTTATAGATCATTAGACGTGGATGATGAGTTGGGAACGAAACAAAAAATGCGATAAGAATTAAATGTATATTTGCTTTCTGCTTTTATAAGAGAATATTTGAGACTTAAGGGGACCCGAAGGAAGACCTAAAAAGGAGGGAGTAATGAGAGTGAAGGACTAACGCTGCGACATGCAGGGGAAGGGAAGCTGCTGTGGGCTCCTGGGGCGTTGGGAAAACTCATGCGCTGACGTAGGCTGTGTTGCTTCCCCTGCCTCTCCGTCCAACCCACGCATCCAGTCTTCTACTTCGCTGCGTCGGCGCGCCATTGAGTCTCCTGCACCATACACCCCCAGCCCTTTCACGGAGATAACAGCTCTTGTCGCATACGTAGACAAATTGCCCGTCGCAATTAATTCAGTTTTATCGGTGGTTTTCTGATAATCTTCTTTTCATTTGCTTTGCCTTCCGCTCTACATTATTTCTTACGTCCGCAACTGGTCCTTCCGCCGGTGGTCGACTCTGTCGGGGGTGGACCTCCCCTCCCGCCTCACTCAGGGACAGTGGTCGCAGTAGAGGCGGGTTGAGAAAGTGCGGTGAAAAGGAGTGGGGCTGGGGCTACTCCCGTGCGGCAGTGTGACCGCCGAGCCTACGCCCGCGTGAGCAATTTAATACATTGTAGCTTATAGAAATATATGGGCGAGTGCTGCCCCAACCAGTGGCGAGACTCCTTTTGTTTCTACCTCGACATAAAATAAAAGGGCAGTCCGGTTTATTAGGACGCGGTGACAACGCAATTGCGGTGTAAGAGTCAGCAGTCCGCGCTACCGCACGGAGACCGCGCTCTTTCGCAACCTCTCCCCTTCGTTTTCCCCTGTAAAGCCTGCTTTTCTCCCTTCTATCCCACTTTGTCTCCATCCTCTCCCTACTATGCTCACACAAATGGAAATAGGGTCTGTCGCCGGCCATTGTGGCTTGCGCCAGGTACACCTGCCGTGCAGGCGGAGGCGGCTTTGGGATATGCAACCCGCTGCACAGAAGCGTCCCGCGGGTTGCCGCATCCCGTCGAGCACCGCCACGAAAAATGAGCTCTCCCCACTAGAGCACATGTGCGGACGATGTTTGGAATGCGCCCTGTCCCCTCCTTTGCCCTCACGTCTCACAACCCCGTGCACTCTCTGAAACTCGACTACCTCTGTTTTGTTAGAGCTTCCACCGTGGTCGCGCTTGTCTGCCACTGAGGAGAGAACAAGGCAAGTGGAGCGAGCGTATGGGACTGCGAGGTGAGGAGAGGGGGTTATTACGAAGTACAGGGAAGTTCTTGTGAATGTCACACAGTTCCAAGTCTCAGTTCTGAGAGGGGACTATTAATTCTAAAGAATATTAATTTATCTTTCTATGTTCATGTCCTACATATGAACATTTTTACGATATTGTGTATTTTATTATTTCGGAATAACTCGCTCCTCTACAAAAGATTTTCACCATTTATTTGAAATGCTGTGACGAAAGAACTAGACTCAGTTTCATTCATACATTTGTGGCTTCAGATTTCAACATATTTGCGCTCTCATTATGACTGTTCTCTTGAGAGTTAATTTGTTCTGTTCTATTTCATGACACCACATAAATTAATACAATTGCCGCGTATTATCCGCATGCATCATTCATGGTAATAATAAAAATAACCCGTGTATTCTGAGTCTACTAATCGGTGATATTTATGGTCACGTGTTTATGATAATTTTTTCAAAATCTCTGACAATGTGTGTGTACAAAGAGGAAAATTTCAAATGATATGGAGAATACGAGGGTAACAATTTATACATTAAATTAAGGCATCTCCTACTTAATACCGGCTGTACGAATATGATTTAAACGAGCGTGGTAATAGATCATGTATGTAGAGATATTATGTATTTCTTAAAGATTCTTCTTCGTTCATTTATTATATGTATACTTATGGTATTTAAAATTTTATCATCTATTTTCCGATGTTACCGATGTCTTTGAGATTGATTATGTTTAATATTTTCTTTTCACCCTGAATGGAAAATAATTTTCGAAATAGATTCGTTCGTAGAGAGATAAATGTTCAATTAGTAATTAATTATTCGATATTATTAACTGTTACTTGTTTTGAAGCATTATATAATTTTAAGTTGTGTTGATTTTGCGGATTATAAAATCATTTGCTAGTATGTGACTTTACAAATTATTTCCTCGCCAGTATGTGTCAAGAAATTTATCTTCTCTGGAACGTCTTTATTATTATATTCTAGAATAGGCCAGGCTTATAAATGGTAGAGTGGCAGAACGTGATATATCTCTTTTATTAAGCCCATAAATGGTGCAATTCTTTTTTGCTTTTCAATTAACAATTAAATATATCGTTTAACCGTACAGAATAAGTTAGTGACTCAAGAAAGGGTAACATTATATTATTAGTTTCTTATAAATGTTCATACGGTGGTAAATTCAGTGGATTGGAATCACCATACAAAGCCATTACATTGAAAACGTAATTAATCTGAAGACTTAAAGTGATAACCTTCCCAGTTTTTCTCAGAATGAAAATATCCTGTTATCTGAACTTATTATCACACTGTGACTATCTTTTTTGCCTCATCATTCCACTATCTGACGTGGTCATTGTTTGCCCGAGAATTCGCCAATTCCTTTTACTAATTTTTCTTCATTAAATCATGTGATTCGCACTATACAGGCGTAGTCCGGTAGCTCAATTGAGGTGGTTAATGGATCGTTTGATATCTACTCTCGTTTGATGCGTGGATTGGTATCCCAGTAATCGGTAGATTCATAGGGGAAATACAATAATTATTATAGAGATTTTCAATTGATCTAATGTAGAGGATGAATTGACCGTATTGGAAAGGAGCTAATAGATTCTAAATACACAGAAAAAATGGCCATCAATAGTACATTCAGCTCCCGTAGTCTTGCTCCTGCATTCTCTGTCCGTCATTAGTTCTGACAGTACGAACTATTACCTGCATAAAGTACGTCAGTTTCTCATGAATAACCAAAATTGAAGAGTTTTCGTATCCAATTTCTTTTTTGCTCTTACCCGTCTTTCCTCCATCCCCGTAACAGCTCTCGCTTCATCATATGAAATACGGTACCCATTGGGTTCAACGCATCCACTGCTATCCCGTTCTGATATTCCAGCGCTTGCCCCCATCTTGTCTTTCCTCTCCCCTTGCTACGACCGTCGGCAAATCCTCGCGTAACAAGTCGGGGATGGCGGAGCAGGCACGGCTCCCCCATTGATGTGGTTTGGTTTGAACGGACTCTGTCGGTGGCGGTGGCCTCGAGAGGCGCACAGACTGGGAAGAGAAGGGCGCCGAGGGCATGCCGAACCCTACTGCAGCTGCCACCAAGGGCCACCTCCGGGGAGACCCATCGCCCAAGCAGCAGTTGGCATCTGCACGCTGTCGCGTCGCTTCTACGCAGTCCAAAGCGAGTATGCGTGCGTGGGTCCCTTTGCGTCAGCGGAGGAAGGTCTGTACAATATTCGTCGATAGCGTACACGAGAGGTTGCTTCAGGGAGGAACGGAAATGATGCCTTGAGATTCAAACTCAGAGAAATAATCTTTTTTCGAAAAAGAAGTTTCGAAGGATATGAAAATTCTAATGAATCTGAAAATGATAATTTACAATTTCTAAATTTGCTCTTCAACTCGCATACATCTGTTGGAAATGCACACGCCAATTTGATACAATTTAATGGATTTTGTAAAGCGCATTTTCGAAGATTGTTGATGAGTAAAAATGAACGTTTTACAAGACGTGAACTTAAGGTTGTTCCAGCATAAATTGATTTAAGTCCCCAAAATTACCATAGTTAAATAACTTTATTTTGATTTCAATTAAATTTTTTTTACTAGTCATTTAAATGAAATTTAAGAAGTATTTTACATTTTAGGGGGAAAGTAATTTGTTTAAGGCAATCATTTTTATATCAGAAACGTCTAAGAACTTGAACACTTTGTAGGAAATTTCCTTTTTATATCTACAACATTTATACTCGTTTCCATCACAATACGAAAGTGCTTTTTCATTGTTTCGAGAAAAATGTGGTCAAATTTTTAATTAGTCGTGAAAAGCCGAGTTCTGTCTTAAATGTTTTTGGCGGTACAGTTGTCCCATCGGACAGATCATATGTTTGCATAATAAAAGTGGATGGTGATTTCGACCCTTTATGACGCCATAGAAGCAANGTGGATGGTGATTTCGACCCTTTATGACGCCATAGAAGCAAATATGTGTTTTTGTTATAGAGTCTGTTTATCACCGTGAACTTTCGTGCTAAGTTTTGGAATTAAACTAATGCACAAACCACATCAAACTCACTATTTTCACAATACTTTGAATGGTGCAGTTAAAAACGAACAAAATAATTAATCCAGCTGCATTTCGTACAAAGGGGAGAATGCCGTACAGATTCGTGAAATTAACATTCTTTAACTACAATGCTAAAACGGCACATGTCAGATTTGTGAAAACAACGCTCACAGCATACTATGCCAACGTCACTAATCAGTGAAATACATGTTTTTAGTCGGTAGAATTAGTGATTATCGCTGATATGCGAAATGGTGTTCCCAAGATGAATGAGAGATAGGGGGGGGGGACTTTCGGAAAGTAAAGATTAGTGCTTCGAGTGGAGCTGTATACAGTTTCCGGAGATTCCAAAAGTTTGATTTCCGATATGTAGCTCATTAATCATGAAAACGTTAAGTTCAACCTACATACTTCTAAGTTTCTAAAGTAAATTCCTATAAACAAAAATAAACGAAAATTATACACGTTTTTCTATATTATAATTCATGATATTGTGCTATAAAAGAATGACTCAATAAAACGAGAATACTATTACATTTAAAAGTGATTTGACTTACAATTAATGCTGTTAGTTTTATTAGTTGGATCGCAAGTTCTCATTAGAAGTACAAATTCAAAATTACTTTATTCGCTATGTAGTGTTTATGAAAAATTTCTTCGTAAAATGTATTTGCGGTTTGTTGAGAGAAGAAATGATGTGTTTATATGTGATAAAATGATGTCAATAAAACAGTACCCTTAATAAAGAGAAGAAAGATACTGTTTTGGGAAGTAATGAAAATTATTAGTTTCTTAAATGTTCGCTGTTGGTGTAGCCCTAATGAAGGTAGTTTTTATAGAATTGACACGATCTGAAAAATCTACCTAATCCTTGGAATTCATATTGACAAATAAGTATTTTTTGCGGTAAGAAAAAAAAAGTGTAATTCCGGCAAGAGAATGCAAGACGAGGGAGAGGGAATAAAAAAGTGAAGCGGGAATGATGTGAGAGTGTGTGCAAGCGCCTGCTTTGCTGCAGAGTCGTGCGAAGGTGACGTCGGGAGTGCGGGTGACAGATCGCCTCCATCGCTCAGCGCCAAGCGACGGGACCCTTGGCCATGGCGCGGGGGCGGCAACGGTAGCGACACCGACTGCGGCACTCCGTGCTTGGCCGCGCGGGGCACGTGAACCCCCCTCACACCCCCGCCCACACCACGCCTCCTCATCGGCGCCCGACGTCATCCCGCCTACCGTTGCTTGGCTTAGCAGCTAGCGAGAGCGTCACTCCCAGTCACCCGACACGCAAGCTGGCACTCGAACCCCTTTTTTCCTCGACGACCATGACGTCCGATTTTACTGCTGATCGTATCTATATTACATCTGTTCTACTTGTGGTATTCACTTTGTAAGACTTTCTGGATTCAAAATCGGCAAACTGTTCTCTCTCATTCATGCCATTTTGCTTTCGACAAATTAAAAGTTTTTAAGTCAAAATATTTGTCTTTTCTTCGTGCTGCGATATTGGTCATGAAATATATTTAATAAACTAAAAGAATACGTGAAGACGAACGAGCTTAACTGATTTTTTTCCGTTTGGCCAACAATTATCGCAGTTTTCTGTTGAATAATCATTTGGAAAATAATAATGTGGAAAAATACCCGAGTGTGTTTTTTGTGGGGCTTTACGGCTCGCAGACATCGAGGTCATTAGAGCCCTAAAATTCAGTACAGGTAGGGAAAATGAAGTTGCGCACTAAGGAGAGCCAACATGACTTCCCCCGCGTGTGGGACTCGCCGAATGACTCAACCATACCCACTAAAAACCCTCCTGAATTACAACATATCAAAACATATCTCAAAACATATATCATTAGATCAAAACATTACATCGAGGAAAATGAAAGATACCCTAGTCCTCGCAAACTACTAGCGTCGGGATTGAAAAGAACACGAGGTGACCAAGGAAGGTCAGGAAAGAGAAAGGAAGGAGTCCAGCACAAGTAAATTGAAGTATTGCCACACTCAGCTGGGGGTCCCGTGTTTGCCAAACACGTACTTACTAGATGTAAGTCACCTTAGGGGACCCCAGTGTATGCAATGTACACTTATATATCGCAACTTCAGAGAAACATTGGCGCAAGTGCAAACTCCATGGCGGTCGAGAACGTAAATTTTCATTTGATGTTGCTGATACATTTCAAGTCTTGCTGATGCAGAAATAAATTAATTTATTGAATTACCTTTAGGTGAATGTAGGTCCGCATACGAACTGTGCCCCGAAATGTCGCACCCCACTAACGTTTTTGCGCTAGGGAAGGTGATCATGAGTGGCAATGCGAAATAGCTGCCATCAGACTCAAAAAGGGAAGTGAGAAAATGTCTTCTTTGTTTCCCCAGACAGAGTTCTGTTGTATATACCATTGTATTAAGAAAAAAAACACTCTTACGTCATTATTGCTCTAACGGAGCCATATGTTCGAGTAAGGGCTCTAATGACCTAGATGTTGGCGAGCTCTGAAGCCCCAATTCAAAAAAATGAGTTGAAGTGTTTCTGCGATCATCTTTTAAAATAAGGAAAAGTGGAACTCCTCTGTTCTAGACTTCATTTCTAATCTCCAGTAGATCTCGGAATAAATGTGCTTGACCTATTTACCAAGGTATGCGTGCGTATTCAAGGTCACGTTCAATTATCATTCGCACATTCTTCTTCCCATCCTTCCAAAGAGGTAGAACTCATATCATCCCTGTTCCTGTCCAACCAGTCTATGTAGCGTGTAATGCCAGGAATGAAGAGCTGGCTTATAATTTCTTCACTTGATATTCATCTCTCAATCGTAACACTACAATACAACTATTGAGTTCAAAATTATTATCTCTCTATACTCTGACCTTTCTTCCAGAAACCTTATGCATAACCATTTCGAACGAAAGTGTTTTTGAAGGAAAGCCTCACTAGTTGGCGGTGTGTCTGGGAAGTGACGCTGTAACCTGTTTGCGACATCCTCTGAGAATGCTCTCGACTGTTGACACGTGCGTCCAATTTTCCTCGGACAACGACGTATCACATCTACGCCGGCCTTCTCCTACGTGTCCATATGGCAAACAGCTAACTAGATGAAGTCGTATTCTCGCAATAGTCAAAGGAGCTCCCGTAATAGTAACTTCATAAGCGATAATGCGGGAAGTTTGCTTACTCGTAATAGTGATGATCCAACACCTCATTACGAGAAACACTACCACATATGATAACTTTCGGTCAGGTAAAACTGGCGACGAGCCGAGAATCGATCCCGGGACTACCATATATCACCGGCACTCTAATTACAAGTTCTAATGAAATGGATTCTTTCACCGTTATCAAACTCTTCGTTGATTCTTCGCGAATTTCTTCGTGCGACCCGTCCTCTTTTCATCCAGTAACAACCCTCGTAAGACCCCACTATCTCCCATGTTTCCCAACACCTTCCTTAACGCGAGACTACGATCCTATCAACAAATTGCGATACTGAGGGCTCGCACCGTCCTTGTTTGTCTACTGACTTGTTTCTTCAGCTACTCGTGCCTCGTTTTTATCTGGAACCCGGTCGATAATTATTATTTGTGTTATTTGGTGCGGACGCCTCCGTACATAGTGCAGAGACGGATAGAACTAGAACTTCAAAATTCCGCATGAGCGTTCTACAGGAGGGATCCAAGAAGACCACCCAGCTATGTTTCGGAAATTAGATCTTGATTTTTCAAAATTTAAATTCAGCTATTTTTTTATACACATTTCGTATCTCTAAACTATTCGTCCAAACGTTTTAGAGATGTTTCTTACTTTTGTAAAAAACAACAACAAAGAACTAATTAAATTCTCACTCTCCTGAGTAGAAGTACCTCACTTCTGTTTTAATAAGTTTTTTGTCGATTCTAACGGTTAATCTCTGTAGATAGACATAGGCTGTCGCGAACATTTTTGTAAAATTATTTGAGAAGAACAATTTTGCCATGGTTGACATACCTGTCCCCTGTCTCTACCCGTTACGGCAGCGTAAGCAAATATATCTCTTTTTTCCCTATTTCATCGACATTCATCGCCAAAATAATTTTCTATCATTATTTTCACGCAATTTAAAAATGAAAGTAAGCCTATGTTCTTTCTGAACTTTTTAACTGTATCCCTGCCAAATTTCATCAAGATCGGTTGTTGTAATTAGATAGCAAACAGACAGACGCACTTCCGCATTTCGCATATTTATGTATTTGCATTTTGACTCTTATCTTCAGTATTTAAAATTTATCACGTCCAACGGAACAATAATATTTACGACGAACTGTCTCCAGATAACTTTCATTTTCAGTTCGCCTTGAATTAATTTCTATGCTTTCTTTTACCAGTTACATTGAAGAGTGCGCACCAGTGTTGCCTGAAACTGCAACGGTTGATAAAATATTAAACTAAATTATGTACGAGTTAACCGCAAAATTGAAGCATATTCTTCTAGTATTTATTTTTTTTCGAGGTAAAGTTATACATACTGGGGTGGATCGAGTTCTGGGTTGAATTGTATACGCTCGGCCGCTAATACCCACGTATACATTTATCGTAATTAATGAAATGAAAGCATTATTTTTTGTTTTTTATTTTTAAATAGTTTTCTCTTCGTTTTCGTTCCATTCATTAATTTGAAGGAATGCTCATTATTTGCGCTTATTTTATTTCTCTTTACTCAATGTAGCTTGTTTTGCTTTTTGCATTGCTTACTACGGAAATGTACTTTTGTGACATAATTCATTTTAGAAATTCGTTGCAATAGTAAAGGAGCTCCCTAAGATGACAATCCTCTGAATTTTTTTCGAAAAAATCGTTTCAGTGCAACCACATTACTTTGTAGTTTTTTTGTGCGCTCATTTGGCTTATTGGTGAGAGGTTTCAACTTCGAAATTGTCGGGTGTCAACGAGTGACGCTCTAGATTAGAACATGCTATGTAGACCTCAACAGTCAGAAGTCCGTGCGTTTTAGAGGATTTTACTACGGAGAGTTGGCACCCAATGCTATTTGTTAGCGTCATTACTAAGCCTTGACATTCACCCTTGTGTTGTCATGACGACGTGCCTATAGTCGAGTAAATTCGACGATCGCTCGTATGATAACGTGCACCATAGCGTATCCAACATAACAGTATACAACTAATCATTCAAACAAGTTACTATATTTACGCATGATATATGAACTATTTAGATACACAATATTTATTCATCTCCATTGCATATATTCATGTAACTGTACTAGTATCATATTTTCATGTAAAATATTTAGAATCGACAAATACCATTAACTTCATTCGATGCTGAGATAAAATATGATGTGCATGTGTCGAAATTCCTCTCGCTTCGTAGTAAAACTATTACCAAATTGTAGCTTCTAGACATCCTTAGTTCTTATTTTTTATCAGATCGCGTGTCTCAGTTCAGCGTTGTATTTAATTTGAAAATATAATAGAGTTCACTAGAAGAAATTACAATCCCGAGTTAATGTAAAAATGTAAACCACGAGTATATTGCGATACCCCCGTCATAGTCTACGACCAAAATTGATTTCAACAACTACCCAAACTTCTCTATACCCAGGGAAATTAAATCATGAAAGATTTATTTTAAAAAGTAATTATGATTTTCATTTCCAAATCCAGATGAAACGCTACGTCTAGTGCCTTTCAGTGATACCTTTAATAAATAACTTGCTTAGTATAATAGTGTTATTTTGGGATAGGTATCTGACATTATATAAATTCGATGATTACATAAGTTTGAGCTTCTCAAGTATTCCATGTTCATGTGAACGAGATAATGTTCTTTGACGTAAAACAAAAAATTAATTTTTCAGTCAATCATTCGTGAAATATTGAAGATTCCTCCGAATATAAAAAATACAAATTGTCTATTTGAAATCCCTTCATTAACCATAATTTCCCATCTCTACTGTGTACTTTTCATATGTTTATGCGAACACCCTTCTATGTAGTTCTGATACGAACGTGATGCGAAACTGAAAGAGCCGGGTCTCTAGTCTTTCCTTCCAGTGGCAAGAATACATTCCTTGCACATTCTTGCGAGTCATCCCCGCACCGTCTCCCTGCCTGCAGTGGCTGCTACTCATTAAAAATTCGCGTTGGTTTCGCGTCGCATTTAATGAGAATATCGCTAATGAATGTCGGCAAGCGCTTCTTCTTCTTCTTCTTCTTCTTCTTCTTTGCTTCTTCTTTGCTTCTTCTTTGCTTCTTCTTCTTCTTTGCTTCTTCTTCTTCTGCTTCTTCTTCTTCCTCTTCCTCTTNTTCTTCTTCTTTGCTTCTTCTTGTTCTTTGCTTCTTCTTCTTCTTTGCTTCTTCTTCTTCTTCTTCTTCCTCTTTGCTTCTTCTTCTACTTCTTCCTCTTTGCTTCTTCTTCTTCTTCCTCTTTGCTTCTTCTTCCTCTTTGCTTCTTCTTCTTCTTCTTCCTCTTTGCTTCTTCTTCTACTTCTTCCTCTTTGCTTCTTCTTCTTCTTCCTCTTTGCTTCTTCTTCCTCTTTGCTTCTTCTTCTTCTTCTTCCTCTTTGCTTCTTCTTCTACTTCTTCCTCTTTGCTTCTTCTTCTTCTTCCTCTTTGCTTCTTCTTCCTCTTTGCTTCTTCTTCTTCTTCTTCCTCTTTGCTTCTTCTTCTACTTCTTCCTCTTTGCTTCTTCTTCTTCTTCCTCTTTGCTTCTTCTTCCTCTTTGCTTCTTCTTCTTCTTCTTCCTCTTTGCTTCTTCTTCTACTTCTTCCTCTTTGCTTCTTCTTCTTCTTCCTCTTTGCTTCTTCTTCCTCTTTGCTTCTTCTTCTTCTTCTTCCTCTTTGCTTCTTCTTCTACTTCTTCCTCTTTGCTTCTTCTTCTTCTTCCTCTTTGCTTCTTCTTCCTCTTTGCTTCTTCTTCTTCTTCTTCCTCTTTGCTTCTTCTTCTACTTCTTCCTCTTTGCTTCTTCTTCTTCTTCCTCTTTGCTTCTTCTTCCTCTTTGCTTCTTCTTCTTATTCTTCTTCCTCTTTGCTTCTTCTTCTTCTTCTTCTTTTGCGTAACCGCGAGAGGCGAAGGAGCAAGGCCGTGGGGACGGGAAGAGCCTCATGTGAAGAGGCAGCCGCGTTACTCTCGAGTCTCATCGATCCCCGGGGAGTGAGTGGGACCACATCGGCATGTCCCCGCCTCCTCATCCCCGCTTATTGTGCGGGACCCCGCCTAGGCATGTGGGCGCCACTGAACATCGCTCCTTCATGTGCTGCAATGTGCTCGCGCTGCCGCGTTTCCCGCCGCTGCTCGAGACGCCTGCTGTACCTGCTATAATCGCTTCTCGTAAAAATATCGGGCTCTATGGCAAGGCTTTGCTTATCACATCCTTTGGAAGAGGGAAGCAATCTTCTTGAGTGCGTTTGACGCGAAATGGTGCACGCGCCTCCCCCCCCCCCCACGCCCCAGTCTGCTCGCCCACTAACATACATTATGTCCTCCATCTCCCCTGCACCACCCACTCCTCATGGTGGCCACGTCTCAGTCGGAACGACGAAAAGGCAACATACAAATAATTGTATTCTTGTTGGGCGTGCGCGTTGCCATAGGCGATCCCGACCAGGGCTGTCGTGTCCCCCCTCCCGTGCCTCTGACGCTGCCTGCGCGATGTCGGAGGCGTCAAGGAAAAATGCCTTTTACGATATGGGGCATTCATATTACTAGAGTTCTGCAGCAGTGAGGCGGGCAGGCGGGCGCGGCTGACGGTGGCGACGAAGGCTCAAGCGCGCAGCAAAGAAAGTGGCTTCAAGGGAGGCCGGCGGGGACCACGACGAGCGCTAAAGAGAAATTGCGAAGAACCGAGTGGAGAGAGAGGGGGAAGGGGAGTTGCAGAGGAGCATAAGGGAGTTGTAAATGGCGGAGACACGTACTCTATACAACCAACATAAATATACCTCTCGTTCCGAATTTTGAATAGATGATCTCGTTTGAAAGGAATTTAGTTTCACATATAGATACATCAGATATCAGGAACTAGGATGTAGTGTTTGGCTTAAGTTATTTGCATTAATAGAATTATTACATTTTATGGTATCTCGTGTAAGTTAAATTATTTCGATGATATATGTAAAGAAGTTGTGAAGAAATTTAATAAGCGTTATAATCACTCTTTAACAATCATAACGTGACGCATAAATATTCGTGTATGAACATTAATAAAAAAAATATTGTCAGTAAGTTGTTTTGATTATCTCACATAATATCCCTATGAGTGACTTTGTCCGGACGTGACTGAATTATTTCTCCACGTGGACAAAAAAGAGAATTCACATGTTCTTACATTCACGCAAAATTATATCAGCTATTAAAGACAGCAATTTTACCAACTTCGTATTTCAAAGCAAAAATTTCAAAATGTATGCAATTTTACAAAACGATTTTAATTCTGTAGATAACTTTTTATCACATAAATATAAAAAACACTTATTAATTTCGAAATTTGGCCAATAATTTTTATTGTATTTTTTTGGGTTGAATATAACTTGTTCGCTTTATTCTGCCATGTTCATTTCGAAATTTTCATTTTGTTAGTCGAATAAGATAATATACACGATTGGAAGATTTGTATAAAAGCTTCCTTTTAATAATAAGTAGTTTAAGATTTTTCATAAATATTATTTTCCTTTTTGTAAAATAATTTTATTCACTCTCAATCCTGTAATGTTTTATGCAATAACTGTTTGAAATTGACTCAAATACGAATGCAACTATACATTTCAATACTGAAGCCGACAATATATAAATTACCCTATTTGTCACTCAAAAGGGATATGGAAGCGACTGTATGGAAGTACGATGAAAAATTTAGCAAAACATTTGTATGTTACAAAATGAAACTGTGACTGTGCAGACGGTGAATACATTGCGTGGAATTCTTCCGACAACATTGCGGTTGTTTATGATAAACGATATTTAAAATCGACGAAATGGAAGCACAATATTTTTTCGGAACTTCGAAAATGTTTTAGAACATATCGCACATAAATCTACTAAATCTATCGTTATATGTGGTGATTTCAATATCGATTTCTTGAGTACATCCGACTCTGCACATTCACCAGTTAATCGATTCAAGAATCTTATCGACTCCTTCAACCTTATTACT
>NNCF01137859.1:177974-189512 GCA_002313205.1 Laupala kohalensis
TTTTTGAATCCGCCTCTGCCTTAGGGCCCTTGATCGGAATTGATGGGATGGTCCCTTGCTTGCTTCCGGAGAGTAAATTAGTTTTTTTCCCTCCACGTGGTCATACGCAGTTTGTACTGTTTTTTGACAATAAATTTATTTATTTATTTATTTTATGTTTCTTTGCTCCAATATTTGTACGAAATCTGTTAGGCAATGATGTGACTCTACTTCATTGAATACAGCGCAGAAAGGTCAGAACGAGGTATATTAATTCTCTAATTAGGTAAATTCTCTTGTATACGTGCAACTATGGCGGAAACTATTCAAAATATTCAAATAAAACTATGTTGAATAGTTTTAATTTTCCTTCTAATTGCATTCTACCTCTATAGTATTGAAAGAAAGGAATATTATTGGTAAGGGATAAAGATAAGTTTGAATAAAAATGAAAATTTTAACGATGAAAATTTTTCACTTATTAAGTTCAAGAAATGTACAATTACATAATTGCTTAATTAGTTCACTTAATTAGTTCAATAAATGTAGAATTACAGAATTGCCACAGTTAACGTATTTAAAATGAGTGAAATACCCGTAAATTTCACGTTAGTTAGCTGTATCATATGCATTGTTGTATGGACTCTATGATTCCTATATTTTGAGAGTCTCAGATTTATCGCGCTGAGTTACCATTCTCCAATTCCCAATGAACTTTATTCCATTCTTGAGACCTATAATCCATAAAGACCGACCTAAATTGTATAAATGTTGATTCAACGTGTTTGGTTACAAAACTACTTCGTGAATGAATGATTTCGGGACAATATTCGATGCAGACTTGTTCGTTAATCATCGTAACAAGATAACGAAACAGTTCATCTTAGAATTGATGACTCCTAAGTTTCCAGAAGTCCTTAAGTTCTCCAAGAACTCGTGTAGACCCTTCGAAAACTCGTCAAGATGTGAAGTGTAGGTGCGAGCATAACATTTTGGGTGGTGGATTCATAATAACTTAGTAACTACCATTGAACAAATGATAAATGATTGACCTCCGGAAGTGCGTAATCTTCAAATAATGTTTGACTCCATAAAGTGAAGAGGCAGGACGTAAAATAAATTTTTTTGCGGTATGTACTGCATAGGTAACCTGTAAACATTCCTCTGTAAATCACTTGCATGAAGGAAATGGAAGAAGGGAAAAAAGATAGCACTAAATTTCACTCTGAAATTATCACTTAAAATTCTAAATTGGCGACTTCATTGGGAGTGCTAAGAACGATTTATTTTACATTTGGAAGATCATTTATTTTCCTATTTTGTATTTTTTTGTGATCCTCGGGATACTAACCACGTGATTTGGGTGAAAGACATTTCATATACATCCTATAAATGCGTTATACACTTATAAGTATTTAGAAAATAGCAATTAGCTATTTGGACAAAATGTGTATTGTAGGACGAATTGTGACAAAAGACGAGCCACCAACGAGAAAACCATAGTTCATAAATTTGTATACAATTTTCTTGAATCCATAAAATCTTAAATTTAAAATATGAATTAATATAAATAAATAAATACAATAAAACCCAGTGATTGACAACAAACTAATTTACTCTCCGGAAGCAAGGAAGAGATTATCCCATCAATTCCGATCAAAGACCCCATCTCTAATCTTCATTTGGATCTTTTGGAGCACTCTGCTAAACTCTGGGCTATTCTATCTCAAACTCGAGTTCACTTCATTTTTTGGGATTAACTGTTGTCAATTTTGATTTGCAATCGCAACGTTTCGACCGCTATTTCGTTCATCATCATCAGTTTAAGAAAAGTATCACACTACGATAGTAGACAAGTATGTTATCAAAATTGCTCTATATTACTGAAATGTGGCATTCATATTTGTTTTATGTCTTCGCAATTAACGGAAATTCCCGCATAGAATATTTGAACATTGTAATTCACCCTAAGGGAACTACGACGATCCTCTGGATGAACCGAATTCCATTATTCGACGTGGAAAAATGTTCGAGCAAATTGAAGAAATTCTCGGATACATGGAGCTGGAGCTGATCTTTGGTTCCTGTAGTGTTTCGCTTCCCACCATCTTCCCTTTAGCACCCCGTGTTCCCGGAGGCGCTTGCGTTCCAACTTCTCTTCTTCTGGTGACCGAACGCGCCTTTCGCCATCTTCGAGTTCCCTCTCCCCGCTCTGCGCCAGGCCGTGAGGAGGCACGACTAACGCGGTTATCTCCACTCGCCTGTGGGATGAACGAGGGCTCCGAGACGTCGTTCACGTGGGTGGCGATGGGGAAGGGAAGGGTGGGAGGTTTGACTCCTCTCCTCCTCGAGAGGAAGAGGGGAAGAAACAGGGGTGGGAAATGATGACAGCATTTCACTGGACGGACTCGGAAGAGGAGGAAGATGGGTTGTGAGTAAAGAGACAGAGAAGATATAGTACTGGCACGTGGGGTGAAAGACTGAATAGTATCTACACAATGGATATTTCTGATGTTTTAACAGATCTGGGTTCTATCCTAAATGAGTTTCTTACTTCTCAATATATTACCTCAATACATTGAATGTACTAAGTGGCATTTTTCAGTACCAGTTTTCTTTAAATTAATAGCTCAATGTATACTCAATGCAACATGAAAGTGACGTTTACAAGGCTGTAATTTCAAGAGAGAAACATCTTATTTCGATTCTTCAAACTCTATGTGAAGCAAATACTTTTCTAGAAGAAGGTGAATGAGGTTGATATAAAAAATATCCCTAAAAAAAGGCGCAGACCTCATATTCACTTCTAATGCACTGTTTGGTGATATTCGAGTTCAAGTACTGGTAACTGAATATGAATTCTCAACTATTACAATCAAGCACATCCTCTATTCCAGTAACGACGCAGTGATCATTTATTTGACTTTAGTTCATCGCTCATTAATTTTATTTCTTTGAATGAGACAAAGTCATTTGGTAGACTGGAAATCTACGTGTTGTGTTATAGATGGGATATAATTCATTGTAAGAAATGTATATAGATGGGATATAATACATTTTCTTACAATGAAGTGAATCTAGATCACCTGAAACATCTTCCTGATTCTCCTCCCGCCCATGCTTACAGTAGCTTTTCTCCCATCCCAACACTCGCCAACCAATTATCCCAACAGGCACGAGGCGCGCGATGCGCTGTTTGTAATTTATGAGGCTATTTATTATGTAAATGACGGCGAGTGGTGAAGCGAGCCACTGCGCATGCGCGGAGAAGTCCGCCTCTCGAACTCGGGACTGGCAGGTGGTTGCTTGTGGTAGTGACTTGCTAGCGATGATCGGACGACGATTCATTGCCGTGTGGTCATTAGACGGACGCATATGTCGAATGTAACGGTGCAATCAAATTTGATGTTCATTTGAGAGTCTGCATCCATAGAAGTCGAAGTGGTTTTAAGATCACCCGCAAACGTATGTTCGTATATCAACTACTTTTCTGATTAACAACGTTCGCAGTATTTGAACAAAATAGATTATTTTTGATAGAACTAAAAAGGTGTCGTCAGTAACTTTTTTGCCATGATGGTATCATTATGTGTTGTATTTCTTTTGGATTTTTTATCGATCGTATGAATTGTGAAAATTAAATAAAAAATGTTGCCTTGCCATCAGTGGCACTAAATCACGGACATTCTAATTTGTAGACTAAAGTAAGTGACGTGAAATTCAGTTTGTTGGGATCAATAAAGACCTAGTTGAGAAACAAAGGACATGAAAATACCGTTATTGTAAGTTGCTAGGGTTTGGTTTTTGTAACATTGTACACACAAAACCCACTTTCGTGAGAACTATTCTACCAATACTATATTCATCACGACGCTCTGAAGGAAGACTGGTCGTTGAGTATAGTGACGCTATGTCACTGTGGTGAAGACTGCGATGAATATAGTGACGCTATGTCACCGGATCTTCAGGGTATCATCGTGACCCTCTGAATGAATACTGGATCTTGAAGTGTCTTGAACACCGCTCTATATATAATAGATGCACTGAACGTCTATATGGAGCACGTTCATGTATATGATATCGATCATAGTCATGGAACTTACAATTACCACGGAGTTTGTAGTTTCCAAAGAATGTTTATGTACAAGGAATACTTATGTATTCATGGAGTAGTTATGCACTTGGAATAATTATTGAGTTTTCATAGAACACTAATATCTTAGAGTTCGTAGTACATGGAAATGAAAAGATAAATGCTTTACGAACGTTTGGTTCGTAACATAATGAAAATTGTGATTAATATTTCATATTTTAAAAAGTATTTCTTTTTTTCCTCTTTACGCTGTACCAACCAGCTATCTATGCTATTTTTCAGTTCAGTGATAATAATGAAAAGTAGGAAAGGGACTAAATACAAATCTCTAACAACAAAAAGTGTTTTGTTTATTATGAAGACTATTTAACGGTTCTCTTATAATTGTTTCAACATTCTGTTTGACGATCTTCAATATGATCCAAACTTAGTAGATAAAAGATGTACGATTATTGAGAGTGGACTTAACAGAAATGTATTGATTATCCTTCTCCTCTATTCATTGAAATTCGTGTTCTGCAATATGGTACAACTGTGTACCGTGAAGGTGGGACGTAGGTCACTTGTATATGAAGCTAGCATATTACGCTTATGTTCGTGCGCCGAAACAAGCAAATTAATAAGCGAGAAGAAAACAGTCACTACATGAGCCCTCAAATTGCATGGAACATGTATATGTGCGAGTGTATTGTTTTACGTCATGAATTTGCGGTGTAGATTATAATGTAAGTTTACCACTACTGGAATGAAAATGGGTTTATGTAGTAGAATTCGATTTGTTGAAGTCAGCGCGTTACATTAATTGAAAATGCGTGTATATGAATTATTAACAAAATATTCAAATTTAGTCTTCATCCACTTTTAAACCTTTTTATTTACTATAAAAATGGAGAGAACTACCCACGGTCACTATTGCTTATTAAGAGCACTAATGACCTTGCCGTTGACGAGCCCTAAAGCCCCACACAAAAAAAAACTATCGCTTATTGATTCCTTTGATCACATTTGGAAGACTTGAACTGCCGTCCTAACGTTGACATATTATCTCGTCATTTCATCTAACGTCTTTATTTTCATGTCATACCTTGTCACCACAAATTGACATCTCTGAGAATTGTGACATAACTTGAGTCAAATTCTAGTTTCATGGTTCAGATGAAGCAACAAATAACAGTAAAAAACGCGATAGTGATTTTTAAGCTTTGATTAGACTTTCCATACAAATCCTTCAGCAATGTCGTCTCATCGTAAGAAATTAGAATGTAGGTCATGGATTTACTTTTAGAAAAAAGACTATTAATGTCTCAAAATTATTCTCATATCTTCGAAGCAAATTATCTTGGAAGTAAATTCCCCTTCATCCATATTCTTTTTCATAAAGGAGTTCAGATAGAGACGGCGAGATTTTACCGAAACCCGATAAATATCAAGAATACGGAGCTATTTGTGTATGCTCTTTGAAGTCTTTTGAATAATATTTTTGTAGAAATGGCAACCACTTGGCCCTCTTTCCCCCTTCTTGTGCGAGCCTTTAATTTATTACATTGCCTGGAGCATCTTTGAACTTCCTTTTTATGATCACAACCAGTCCGTCTCTCGCATTTTCCTCAACCCCTGGTATATGTATCTACCATCTTATTACTAGCACTAAAGCATCCTAAAGTATTTCGCGTGACCACTAATGATAATCAATGAAATCACGGCAGGTGCAGGTCACGTCACGGGTAATGGCCAGGGAAGCATGGGGCGGGAGGAGACGTGGAGGCCCCTTCGCGACTTCTTCACTACGATCGACCCGCCATGTGACCCAAGTAGATGAAGTTCCCCGTCGGTCTGAGACTGGTTGCTGGCATGATCCTCCTCACCCGTGAAGGGAGGGTGAAGAACAGAGGCAAGATACAGATGGAATGGAAGGATGGGGAACGAGGACGAGAATGAAGCGGGCGAGGTTTTAAAATGAGATAATAAATCTTTCACTTTCTGCATTCGATCAATATTTAGTGTGTGATAACTACGGCCCGATGAACATACAGATGACCCAGAAATCAAACCTAGGCTTGATTACAGAGGTGTTATCCATTACACCACCTGTTTGCCTATCCCGACAGGGTAGCATTTCCATCCACGCCAGGTACATCCCAGGCCTGCCCACGTCAGGATGGAAATACAAGTTGTGGACGGTGGGCGAGTGATGAAGCGGATCCAAGGTCCTGGAAGGTCCCAGGTCCTGCGTTCGATTCCCGTATCGTTGCCAGTTACATAATTCGGTTGTTGTTATGTATTTTCTCCACATGTTGGCAAACGGAATAAATATATCAATTTTAATATTTTGTTCATCTTTTATAATTTTGCGTATATGTCTTAAATAAAACTCAATTCTTATTTGCCAACGTTTCGAAACCTGTCGTGTCTTCATCAGGGCTATATATTTAACAAACAACAAAGAAACATTTACACTTATTATACACAATCGTCTATATACAATCTAATTCTACAATCATCTATCATTTTAGTACATACCTTATAATACTCCATACATTTTAAACCGAAACGCTTATCCAGTTATAGCAGATAAGGTAACACAATCTTGTAAGAGTGATATTCCTTTCACTTTTAATTATGTAGATGATCTGTTTCTAACAATTCATAAAGATTGTGAAAATGAGATTTTGGATTTAATTATTGGTTTTAATGACCAGTTAAAATTTACTATGGAAAAAGAAGTTAATAATAGTATTGCATTTTTGGGCTTATTACTATTCAAGGAGGAGGATGGAAAAATCTAGATAGATTGGTGGAGGAAACCTAATCGATCTGATAGACATTTATATTTTTGTCACATCATCCTCTCCAACAGAAAGTGAATATTGCATTGAATTTAAAATATAGGGCTACCACGTTATGTGATTCTGAATTTGTAAGTAAAAATTTGGCAATAGTGAAAAGAATTCTCATCAAAAATAAATTCCCATTAAAATTAGTTAATCAGATTTTGTATAATAGTAAAAATAATAAAAATATCCAGATTGGTAAACCAAGATCTAACAAATACAAAACTATGACATATGTGAATGGATTGTTTCAGCCTCTTGGACGAGTGTTGCATAATCCAGAAACAAAAATTGTATTCAGAAACAGGAATACTGTGGGGAACTTAGTGTTGAGTAAAATTACACAAAAAACTGAAAAGTCCAAAGTCAGTGGTGTGATATATGAAGTGCCACGTAAAGACTATAAAAAAGTGTATATTGGTGAAACGGGACAATATCTGGAAAAAAGATTGTCACAGTACAAGGGTGATATAAAGAAATAATTTCCATTATGTGCTTTAGGGCAACATGCCAAAAACTATAATCATAATATTAATTTTGATTAAACAAAAATTTTTGATTTTGAAGAGAAGACATATAGAAGGAAATTGAAAGAAATTATTAGTATAATAAAAATCAATGAAACGTGCAATAAAATATCGGATGTAGATGCACTAAGTAAGGTGTACACTAACTTAATAATTAATTATATTTAGCAGAAAATATGTATGTTCGGTGTTTTTTTTATCTGTAAAATGTATTGGTATATGATATCTTTTTAAAAAACATTTTGGTATACTATTTAGTTATAATTTAATGATGGGTATTTGTTTTTAATTATATAATTTTGATGTGTGGTTTGTTTGAATGTATATTTTGGTTTATTTTGATATAACTGGTTTAAGTTGGTATGACTGTGTGGGTTATTTGAATTGTTACGGTTGGGAGTTAGTTGCTGAGATGTACTTGGCGTGAGTATGTTTAAATATTACAGGTTATGAGTGGCTGTTGTGATGGTAATGTAGTGTTTCGGAATTGACGGGATGGTCCATTGCTTGCTTCCGGAGAGTAAATTATTTTATTGTCCTCCACGTGGTCATACGCAGTTTGTACTGATTTTTTGACAGTAAATTTATTTATTTAAACTTTAAATAACGCTACTATAGAACTCATATGAACTTGCTTGTACTTTCTATATTTTTCAATGAAACTAATACAAATATTAATCAATGTAACGACCTTTAAATTAGACTTCTTTATTCAATAATTTCACAAGCATGACATTTCAACCTGTTTTTAGATTATCAATGTACAAGATTAGTTTAGATTATACATATACAGGATGATTCAGAATTCTTATTACACAGTTATAGGAGTTGTACAAGAGTCTCAGAACAGCAATGTTTGGTAATAAACCCATGTCCGGAAGTGTACCGTTTGAAAGATAAACGAGTTTGAAATAACGTCAAAGGATACGCTGCACAAACCAACTCGTACCTGCGTGAACAACAACACATGCTCGAAGTGATGACCACGAGTTTCGTTGCACAAAGTGTACCTGCGAACAATGTCCACATACACACTGTCCAAAAGTCCTGAAGTGTCCTGAATGACCTCCGCTGCAGCCATTACATGGGCAAGGAGATCGTCCTGGGACTTCACAGTGGTCTCGTAAACAATACACTTCACGTAGCCCCACTCGATAAAGTCCGGAGGTGTTACATCGGGCGATCGTGGTGGCCAACGAATCGCTCCACCACGACCAATCCACCTGTCCCCAAGTGTTTGGTGAAGGTATTGACGGACGTCGCGTCAAAAGTGGGCTGGTACGCCATCACGCTGGAACCACATCGTCCGACGGATATGCAATCGCACAACCTCCAAATGCTGCACCAGTACGTCTTGCAGGAAGGTCAAGTATCTGTGACCCGTTAGACGTGGCGGTAGAATACACGGGTCAATCATAAGACCATGGATAATACCAGCTCATACATTAATACCGAAATGATGTTGAAATTAATGGGTATACGTGGCATGACGGTTTTCCTCATCCCAAATGAGGCTATTACGACGATTGAGCAAACCTTCGTTTGTGAAATGCGCTTCATCTGTGAAAAGAATGATCAGAGGAAAGTCTGGAACGTCGAAATAACGGCACTCTCTGGAGGAGGTATGGGTGAAGTTGCTGTTTATGGAGAACCCGCATGACGCTTCTCTGGGATTCATCCACGGCTCCTGCGATGTAACGGATACTAGTAGACGGGTTCTGGTCGACCAGTAAGAAGACTTCCTCTTCCACGTCAACAGTGCGGCGCCTCCGGTTACGACCACAATCGGCTCTATACCACCTTGAAGGTTATGGTTTTCTTTACCGTTGTTCCAATCTTGCAAAAATAGCTTGTGATGGACGGGTACGACCCAAATATCGTTCAGGTGTTGTGCTAATCGACCATTTCGTCCACTGTCACCGTAGATGAGCATGTCGATGTACTCGGAAAACGTGTACTCCGCCATTTTGTAATGATCCGTCTTTTTCGATCGCTCAGTGGCAACTTATGTACATGCGCAACAATTCATTGGATTGTTCTCTGATGACACGTGACATAATGTCACACAGGACATCACGTGGCACAAGGCACCGTCCTCTGTCAATGAGTATTACCTTCCATCGCTTAAAGTCGTTTATCTTCCCAACAGCGCATTTCCGGACATGAACTTATTACCAAATATTGCTGTTCTGAGACCCTTCTACAACACGTGTAACTGTGTAATAGAAATTCTGAATCACTCTGTATATTACCACAGTAAAATCAGAACATAACGTCGTGTTGTTTATTCATTATTAACACATGACGATAACGAAAACATATTGAAACATTGCAAAACATCGTGAAATGATCATGAGCATATATTTTTACCTGAAAAGACTTTCAAGTTTGAGTATATTTATCTTCAGAGACAAAATTTAAGTAAATACATGGAAATGAATTAGAAATTTGAATACGTTTTCCACAGTGTACGATTAATTAAAAACCATGAGACTATTTTAATTAAAATACAGATTATAACCAACTGAGCAATTTGGCTAGTCATCCAGATATTATGTGACTTATAGTGAAGACTTAAAACGTATATCAGAAAGTTTGAGCAATTTATATGCGCCATTAGTTTTAATTCGAGTATTTGTCAATATTTTTTAATTTTTGTCATTATTAATTTGTCCCTTTTCACATTTCTAAAACGACAGCCAGTTAACCATTAGCACGATCGGAATAGCAAAAGCACAAGATTTTCGCTCTGCACTTTCCTCGACAACGTCGACATTTTCTAAGATTTCAACTCTGTCTCTTGCCTTACTGATCCGATCCAAATAATAGAACACGTCGATTATAACCGCTTGCACACGGAAGTATGTTGAGCTAATTGGATTATCTCGATGACCTCCCCCCTATCTCCTCCCAACTACCTGACAACACACTCCCCTCCTGACATGCCCTTTCCATTCCCATCATCCACGCCCCCTAACATGCCGCCACCCACCAGCGCTATTTATTATGCAAATGAGCGTCTGCGTTGCGCCGCGACGTGACGAGACGTGGCGGTGACGCGGTGCCCCGCTGGCGATCGATCGTCCACGCGGCGGGGAATCGAACACGGTGCGGGGCCGGGAGCGGAAACTGACTGCGGTGGAATGAAGCTGTGGAGGAGCTAATAGGACTCATGCTGTGACGCCGAGGGGAGGTACCGGCGATGCTAAATGGTGAAACAGAATATCGATCGACTGACTCCACGTTACTCGGTAATGAATGGGAAAGAATGCGACAAAGAAGGCCCGAAATACTGTGGAGCACCGTACGACCGAATATTAACAACCACGGAGTATCAATATAGAGTTAATCACTTATTTGTTTTTGATGCACTATGCCGATATTATAGTCGGGAACATGGCATTATTTTTGGGAAAATGAAATTTGTCGTGAGACTGGTAACAGGAATAAAAAATTAATTTTTAGACATATTATTTTAGTATTATATTTATAAGCCTTTTTTATCGAGAATAATTCGTAATTTCCTGTAGTGGAGAGACATCGCTATTCTAAAATTATTCACAGTGGTAAGGCATTTCAATTTTCAAAATTTTCGGGCGTGAGGCGACATATTTTTCTGTTTGAAGTTCGTGAATTAAATTATCTCACTTATATTCGAAAATGAAATAAAGAAGTTCAATGACTTTTGCAAATTCTCATATTCGTGCATGACTACATAAATGAGTATTGACATTAAAAGTTAAAAACTGAGTATGATCTCGCAGATGTCAATAAACTAATTACACAATACTTAATAATAAATGTTTTGTCAAATAAGCAGTACAAACTGCGTATGATCACGTGGAGGACAATACACTACTTTACTCTCCGGAAGCAAGCAAGGGACCATCCCAGCAATTCCGATCAAGGGCCCTAAGGCAGAGGCGGATTCAAAAATTTCAGCAGAAATTCCTAGATAAGATGAAAAGTCAGCTACGAGTTATTGTACTAATAGAATGTCAAAATGTTTGTAATTTAACACAAAAAATTTACATGTACAAATTATTATCGAACTATCGATTATTTTGAGTATAGTGTTTAAAAATCATAAGAATTGAAATAACACTAA
>NNCF01137863.1:4738-27051 GCA_002313205.1 Laupala kohalensis
ATATTTAGAAAAACAGTGAGATAGAAAAATGAGTTTTGGCGGACATACTGAATGTTCTGGGTACCACAGAAAACCAACGTAAAAATTAAGTGAAATAATGTGAATTCTTTGACTTCAATTTCTTCTTTACCACAGTAACTTTATTTAATATAACCTTTTCAATATGTAATAATACATTTATTTTATTAAAAAATGTTAATACATGCTCTATATTAGATAATATTATATATATAATACTATCTAATGGTTTCATATTTTATTGGCACTGTTATGTATATTATCTCTGTAGCCCAATCCCGGCGGCCGCAATTGATGGGATGGTCCTGTGCTTGTTTTCGAAGGATGTAGCTTTCATGTAATCCACGTAGTTTTCAACAGGATTTTAACAATAAATTATTAATTATTTCATGAAGAAAACAAGGATGAACAGTGAGGACACGAAAATTTCAACCTTTACCTCGAAAGGGCAGACGATACAAAGTGAGTCCTAAGTTATTTAGCGTCGTTCCACGACTTGGTCGACGAATATCTTTCGAACACGCCATCTCCTGGATCACAGACATTTCTCGACCTTTACACCATAATCGCTTATTCTGAAAGATCATCCATCTTGAGATTATTATCCCGATCTTCACCCTGGTTTTTCTTCGGTTTTGTGGAAATCGTGTACAGTTGAGGAAGGCGAACTGTTGGTGTAGTGGTTAACATCCCTGCGATCAATGCAGGAGCCCCGGGTTCGATTCCCGGCTAGTCGCCATTTTCACCTTATCTAAAGTTCTCGAAAATAAATTAAATATAGTTTCCATTGAAGTCGGTTAACTCATGCATAACTATTTTGCTATCTGACGAATGGAGGATAGGTTGATGGGTATGAATGGTAGATGTGTTATTATGAAACAAATTTGAGTATCGTAATAATTTCTAATGAGTTGTCTAAAACTGATGATGAAAATACTAATCATAATGTCAGCTCCACATATGAAGTAGCCCAATTTCTCATCCCCACCTTCAAGTAGAGGACACACCCTCATCAACCGAGTTTCTCGTGCTCTTAGCTCTCGTAAATGATTCGCTCCAATCGAAGACGAGGAAATGACTAAAGACAAAAGAAACATAAGTTACGTAGTGCATCCTCCATTGGGAGGGGAGTCGTTTGTAATACTCTGCGTTACTGTGTTACGTAACGCAGAGTACTAACAGAACTACCCGCATTACCCGGGATTTAAAAAGAAACTTTAAAAAATCATTTCTGTACATTCTGATATTGAATCACCTGTCAACAGGTCTGGACATTTTAATCTCATTTTTCCCGACGTTCTTATGTAATACTCTGAATTCATATATTAGTCTAGGGTATCATTTTTCCCCCACATTCTCAAAAAAAGAAGCAAAAACCTTTTTTGCTTAACTTGTGGTCATTTTGGTTTTACATAATTTATTGACTGTCTTTAAGAGGGTGTAGAGAAGTTACCCCGTGCTACCAGAGCTGCAAAACGGCGATTTGCAGTTTAACAAAATTAAATATTGTCACTCGCTAAGGTTTCATGAAGAGGACATTTGGAACATGTCACAAGAAATTACATCTTAAGGTGGGACCAGCGCTCCAAGTCAGTCAAATCACTCAGATGTATAATTGTTTTCTTTATATTCATTATTGTAATTGTCATAAAACACAGCAGTATGAATAATAGTGATGAAAAAACATGATTTAGTTTCTATCTATCAGTTCATAATACAGAACAAACAATATTCAGGATCTCGCTTGACTCGTTTGAAATGCATATAAGAGCATGAAGTACAAACATGGCGGCGGTCGAAGGCAACGGTTTCGTGATTTATGCATATCATCTCGGAAAAATTTAAACAGCTTTCTCAAATGTCCGGTGACCTAAAGATAAAAGTGATGTAAAAAATACTACGGAAAATCTACTACAAATCAAAGTAAACTTCCATCACTTTCGTGATTTAAAAGTTGGTCTTATTTTATAAATAAGTGATTTCTCCATAAGACGCAATGTATTACACCGTCAATTATAATTACAATTATTTGATTTCAATGGCCGGTGAAGTATGTTTTTCTAACGTTGACCCACAATAAGTACATGTTACTCTGTTTATTTACGCCGATTTTAGATATTTTTGTGATTTCATTCTACCTACGCTAGTACTGCCTTAAGAAATGAAAGCAAAAGTAGTTTTCACATAATGTTCTCTATAAATTTATTGTCAAAAAGGCAGTTACAAACTGCATATGACCACGTGGAGGACAATCAACTAATTTGCTCTCCGGAAGCAAGCAAGGGACCATCCCATCAATTCTGATCAAGGGACCTAAGACGGAGGCGGATTTATCTTTTCTACGCCCCCAAGAAAATCATGAAATTAAATCACCAAAGATAAGAAAATAAAATGTGGATACTTCTTATAAGAAAATCAACATTTATATTTGATAGAACACAAAGGTAATTATTAAATACGTACTATTATTAAACCTTTAAGTTATACAGAAAATATTGCTACAAAATCGTAACTATTAAAATAACTCAAAATACGGGAATAATAACAATAATAACAACAGTAGTATCAATGAAACTGACGCCTATAGACCGCAACCTCCTAGTAGAAGTGTACGAATCTTGTAGAATAGTCATTTTGTCACGATTTGTAGTCGCAACCAGTCTGATTGCGGCAAAAAGCGCTTCCAACGGATATCGTAAATACCACCATTTCAGGAGTTCTTCCATCTAAATATAATCTTTATTCTTAGAAATCTCTCATCCGACCTCGAGAACAATTATTTCCAGACTCAAAGACGTCGTGTTTGTTTCAGAGAGATGTCATTAACAATGAACTCCCACGTCGATGTTTGAGTCGAGTTATCGATTTCATGTCGAATGATTTATTTCCGTCAGAATGTGTCCTGAAATAGAATCGTCATATTCGTAGACTATCGGAGCAATTGGAACTCTAGACGGAAAAGACGTTCTGGTTTCAGGAAATCGACGAACGACAAAGTGACAGAGTAACATAACACTTTCCACTGATTTCACGCTATTTCGCGTATCTTCATCAAATTGTTATTACTGGGCACGGGCCTGGGGGTAGCACTATTTCGAGATGGTAATGTAGTTTTGTTATTATTTATGTCAATATTTGGATGATTCTAATAGTCACGATTTATTAGTGCGAAATGTTTCATAATAAACTAAAGAATTGAATGCATGAATTATTCAGTAGATACTATAACACGGAGCTGACTATTTCTTACTTTTAGGAGGTCGTGTATCTCGATTTGTCTTGGGGCGCAAAAATGTTAAATCCACGATGCATTATGCAACTGCTATTTTAAATATAAATTATTTATTTATATTTCAAGACATAACATTTCATTATATCTTTATGATAAATAGATTTAACTTAGATTTTCTGATATTATTCAGGGATTTCTCGGCCTGCCTCCCTCTATTTTGACATATGTAGACATTAACAGATAATAGAAGACGTGAAATATTTATATTTCGCTCTGCTTCAACCGATCTCTTTCAACAGATTTTTATTTCTATGTAATCCAATCAAAATTATATATACCTTGGAATAATGCGTACTTTATAGTATTTTTAAAAAAATACTAAAATTATGTATTCTCGAGAAGAAATACATATTACTATATGCACAGAAATACACTCCTCATTTGTAGCGTCTCCTTTTCCCAACCTGTGTCCTTTACGTATAAAATGAGAAATAAAGTTTCGTAACATTGGCTTTGTGTCATTTTTGTATTATTGTGACCAAGTGAGAAGATACTTTCCTTGGTTAATATTTTGGTGAAGACGCTTACCTTAGTTATTTTCAAACTTACATTCTAAACTAATACCCAAAACACACAAGAAGTAAAACTCGTTTATTTTACCGAAAACAGTTTCCGATTAGGACTGAGCAAATAATCCACGGCAATTTTTCGGACTTAGTCTGGTCGGTTTGTGAAGGCGGATAATCCGTAAATTGATCGGATGACTGATCAGTTTATTGAAACGACGTCATTTCAGAAGAATTGACTTCACTATTCGACCTGACTCGATCAAACCCAAAAATTGGGTGTTGATTTCGGTCAGAAATTTGCCCTATTACACCCAAAGTCGTGTGACTTGACCAAAAATACTGCATTATGCGTGCCTAAAACGACTTGCCAGTTTCTACGAGTTCAAGAAGTATCCGAATAAGTATTAATAGAACTCACAAAAGAGACTACTTGCTGTAGAAAATAAAAGTTAATAACAAATAGTAAACTACTAGATTAGGTAATGTTTGTTCCACACGCTCGATGGTGGAAGAATTATTAACAGCGCCACAAGAGCAAGTGAATTGGATTGATGCCCAATGCTGGCAATAGATTTCAGTTTAAAGAAATTCGAAAGTACTGCCAACTTAATGCGAGATATATTGATCATTGAACTTATGATCGACGGCGGAGAACAGTTCAAAACTGCCTCTGACGACGTTGAGGAGAGAAACCTAACTTACTGCTGCTATTTCACAGAAAACTAATAAGCTCAGTGCATTTTTTATTTACGTTAATTTTCTCTGAGTTACGTAATAATAATAAATGAACTTTATTGTAAAAAAAAGCAGTTACAAACTGCGTATGACCACCTGGAGGACAATAAACTAATTTACACTCCGGAAGCAAGCAAGGGACCATCCCATCAATTCCGATCAAGGGCCGCAAGGCGGATTTAACTATTTAATAAACTCCTAACGATAAAAAATAGTTCGACACGTGTTATAGTATTAATATTGTATTTAATAAAACATAGAAAAGTCGTTTCACAAGTACGTATTATTATCAAGCTATAAATCATTCGGAAAGTATTGTTGATAATTCGTAACTATTAAATGACACTAAATTCGCTAATAATTATGACAACTGATGCGTCTCTAGGCAAGAACCTAGCGAGTCATTATAAAAATATCCACCTCTACCCGAAGGAAAACCCGGGCCAGGATGGGATATGATTTTCAGTAAACCTATACGTATTCCTTGGGTAAAATAAACTGTTTGTTTTTAACACCATTACCATCTACTTACATCTCTTTTGAAGTCAACAAATGTGTCACCGACCATATTTTCGATTATAAATTACGTTTGATTATCACATCGGTTTCACGAGAACCGTCAATTTTCGGGTCATCGGTCAGCTCTGATTGTAATCGAAAAAAACTGAACTCGAAACGGAATATCTTCGTCTCGAAGAAATAAATAAATAAGTAAAGTTTTGATGTTATTTCTCCAATTTCATTTTTGGAGCGAGATGAACAAGTTATTTCTCTCTCCTCCAAATAACTCGTACACGCGGTTTCCCCTCCTTCACGCTACGTCAAGAAAATAAACATAAAAATGTCAAAAATCACTTGAAAACAGTGATTCGCATAATTTTTAATGGGGCTTCAAGGCACGCCAACATCAAGATCATTAGAGCCCTGATTCGCATCTTTCTTGGTCTTGCAGAAAATGCATGACGAAGACCTACGACCACGACTCTAGTAGCAAGAACAAGACGTAAGAACTAGATCATGTCTACAAGATTTCCAGAAAAAAGCTAGACTCTTGTAAAAATCTTCTTCGTAATGAGGTTCATCAACCTGGCAAAACCAAGTGGAAACAAGATCAGGCTTTTTGACAACTTATGGATTAAATAATTACCACAACTTGATATTTGATTGTAATTGTCTGTAACAAATACATAATTACCACTCCGTAAATAATGAGCAAAACTAAATTAAATCGAGTTTGTAATGTTTAACTATTTAAAGGCTAATCAATTCGTACAGATACGATTTTTTCGTATTTCTCTATAACATTAATTTTTGTCGTTGTTATTAAATTTTTTGTGCGCTAAATTGATACGTATATCTAAAGTTCAAATACCTTTTTATTCACCGAAAGATAAGTGTTGATGAACAAATAAATTTCAAAAGGATTTTAACACTGAATTTTAATAATCATTTTTTAATCTCATAATATGTATCCGAAATACTAGATCTTCTAAATGCGTATATACCAAAAATAATAACTAGATCCATTCTCACAAGATGGATACCAAGAACCGCAAGGCCAAGGTTAACATAACTAGAGCAAGACTAATACTAAGATAGAGTGAATTTTGCTATCTTGTCATTCTAGTTAAAAACTACGTATGACCAAGTGCAGGACGAACTAATTTAGAAAATCCTAAGATTATCCTAAAATCCAATCTCCAAAAGGTCTTAAGATTAGACAAAAGTAGAATTGGGGTGTCTGCAGTCACTCATAAAGCTTAACTGAGCAAACACTATACTACGTAGAGACAATTCGTAATAGAATTTCTGAAAATGACAGCTTAACAGCTATGAATGGTAATAGTTTAGAAAGTTAATCGACTCTGAATTAAGTTGAACGTCAGCTTTAAAGTCCTTAAAGAGTTATGTCTCCATGAGATAAAACCGAAGAGGGAAAATGGATATTGGAAAGAGGATTTGCATTCACTTCCCGTCGTGCTTGCAAACGGACTCATTCGTCGAAATCATAAGCTCCAAAAGTAATTCATTAGTCGTCGTGTCGAAATTCTATAATTTAGATTGTTCGTGACGTGGAACAAATTAATTGAAAACGCGGAAAGAGGTAATGAATCCTGCGATTGATGAGCGTATTCCTATTGACGTAAAAATGTTGAATATCGCATCGAAATACACCGGAAGACTTGGTTAGTTTTTTCTTGGAAACGACTTTATTATTATTATTATTATTTTACAGATCTGCCCGAAGGTTTTACGGTTACACCGAGTCCTGCGTGGGCGACAAACGCGTGCGACAGCGCGCGACAACTTCAAGCGACAAATGTGTAGCGTCGTGTCGCCAGGATTGAGTGTCGTGCGTTTAAGCCACATGGCGTCACGTAAAATACGCGAAAAATATAGCGGACACACAAATGGGACGTCTCTTGCATACTTCTCTTATCAAAAATTCATGAAGAGATTTCTTTCATACCTCGAAATTTGCACAAAACTAACCTAACCTATACAGATTCGGACATCACCATGAAATCAAGACCATCTTGATCATACTTATACAATGATCTCTTGTATGATCAAGTAGGTCGTGGAAAAAAGGTAGTGTTTAACGGGCGACAAAACTCAAGCGAGTTTGAAGTACAAGCGTCGTCGAATGTCGCGCTTGTAGCGCTACAGTGGCGCAGTCGCTCACGCAGGACAGTCTCGTAACTGCATGTGTGTTTGACTCTTGTCGCTTGAAGTTGTCGCCTTATGGTTACAGAATATTAGTAATATAAATACAATGTGAAATACAATATGAATTACAGGTTAGCCAATGGGACTCCTGAGTAAACTGAATACAGGGTGATATAACATTTAATATGAGGTCAATGGCAATTACATGAAGTTGGTGATACGAAGAGTGGAAGAATTGCTGTCATGTTATTTTATGTAATCTTTTGGGTATATTTTCTTAATCCCGGGTTTAGAAGATGAAAACGACTAAGAGGTCTTCACCGGAATTAAATTTTTCGGGACGAGAAGTAGATCGAGTGAAGTTTACTCTGAGGAATTTCGGTTCCATAATTGTTGGCGAAACCGGTAGAATGGGCAACCCGATACTCCTCTGTTCGCAACAGCTGCAGCGCGAGGTTGAAATACGGTAACTGAATACAAAAAATGAGAACAATAGTACATAGTAACAAATATAATAAATACATCGTATATAAAGTAATTATACTAACAGTTTGGAATTTCGTGTTTATCTTCAATGCACTTCTTCAAATCTCCATTAATATCTTGCGAAAATGATCTATCTTAATCTACATCACATATGTTATAATAATAATTATATAATTATAAATTATATTTATTCTAATATGACCACGTATTGCTCATGTTTACTCTATGAAGTACATCACAATATGACCACGTACTATAACATGCTCATATTTACTCTATGCTGACATGTAACTTCTGTGACCTTCCAGTCCCATCCTTACGTCTCCAAATACGAGTCGAAATTTCGTGAGTTTTTTAAAGTTTCAAAGTTATAACAAGATTTTACTAAGTGTTTTTAACAATTTCTGAACTCCAATGTGCAAGATTTATAAACTCCATTGGGTAAAATTTTATTGTTAATGACGTTCACATTGAGGTTTATAGACTAGTGCGTTTTTAATTTAAAATAATATTTTAATTAACTTGTCTCCAATAAAATAATATCCTATTATTTCTTTATTACACAACAGAAATATATGCGTGATAATTTAATTGGATATAACTTGCTGCACTTCTATTAAATATTGCAAATATGTGTTTCAAAGTGCATTAAAAATGTTCTTTAATGTTTTCGCCAACAATATGGATAGTTCGGAAGGTGAAAATATTCCAGTTATTGATCATAAAAACTCAAATTTTTATTTTTACAAGTGGGTACACATTTATATATTTTAGTAACACCTTCTTCAGAAATTATACGGAAAGGAGTCAAAATTCCCAATTAAAGGTGTCAAATAAATTCCGAAAATAAGAAATGTAGCACCGAATCGAGAATGATGGACGGTGATGAAAACTACGCGAAGAGAGTGTTTAAATCCAAGAAAAATTCATCCCCCACTCTCAATGCATTGATATCTGATCACCTTGGTGACGTATATGCAAAGGGGATGGAGCAGAGGTCACCGTGTCGTGTGAGTTCGAAGCGCTTTCAATGGTATCGATGTTGAGGTATCGATACTGACATTGAAGCGATCAGCTCAGTGATACTTCCCTGGTTTAGAGGAAGTATAACCTCAAAGTCATGTTACTTTCTTCAGGGAAAATGTAACCTAAGGGGAAAAACCATGAACGGGAACGCACTGCGTTCATTGTTCTCATCATAGTCGCAGGCAGTTCGTAACTTCTCTCTTGAAAATAAATTATTCATTTATTTATTTATTTATTTATCGTCAGCCTAACTGGCTTAATGTTGGTGCAGGGCTCGTACACTGTGCAGCCAACGCTTTTACTTCGCCATCGTCCGTATGAGTAATCGTTATATTGGCAGGATATTTCAACTTAAATCTATCACCAACATCGGCCAATAATTCACTTCATTTGCTCCTGAGACGCTATTCTGTTCTTTGCGCATCGAGCGTGCGGAATGAATATTACCTTGTGTCTTAGTTCGTTGTTTTATTAACTTGTATTCTTATAAGAGCAAATAGGGAAGAATGTATTTTGCGGGAAAGGAAGAGAAGACAGGTATCACGTGTTATGGGACTGCGACACCTATAATATGGAAAGACATGAATTAATTTTGAAACTACAGAAAGAAGAGGTTAGACTGCTAGATAACGAGTCGGACACGATATACAATATATTCTACGAAGTCTCCTGCAGAATGTGTATGGTACGAGATGCGATTAAAATGATATAACAGGATATAACAAACATGTATTGTGCTATGGTAAGAAAATAGATGAGTAAACATTTTCCCCGTATAATGACTCGGTTAAAAATACGGGAAAACCTAAGTTAAGATTCACCCAAATTATGAATTCATTTGAAATTAAGCGCGCTACAACTTCAAGCGACAAAAGTGTAGCGTCGCGTCGCCAGGATTGAGTACCCTGCGTCTAACCGAGATGTCGCCGCGTAAAGTGCGTGAAAAAAATAAGGGGACCCAAAGGAGACGTCTCTTGCATACTTCTCCTATCAACAATTCATTAAGAGACATATTTTTATATTTACACAAAACCGTGAACTAACTTATAAAGATTCGGACGAGGTCACGTTGAAATCAAGGTCAGTTTGACCATACTTATACAGTGATCTCTTGTACGATCAAGTAGGTCGGGGATAAAATGTAGCGTTTGACGCGCGACAAAACTCAAGCAAATTTGAAGTTCAAGCGTCGTCGAATGTCGCGCTTGTAGCGCTCCAGTGATGCTCTCGCTCACGCAGGACAGTCTCGTAACTACAAGTGTGTTTGAATCTTGTCGCTTGAAGTTGTCGCGCGCTGTCGTACGCGTTTGTCGCCCACGCAGGTCACGGCCTGATTGTGGCGACGAAAATAAGAGAACGCTGAAGATGGAACACTCACTGAACTATTTCTATTTTGGTGTCTCCGATAAATGATTAAGATGTGGATTTCAGAGAAAGATTATAAATTCTACTGTTAACTTCCTTTATGTAATCAAGATGAATAAATAATGTAAGCCTTACGACCTTTCGATGGAGGAATACCATTTATTTTGTGGTTCGTTTAGAACACAATGTTTTGACTCTAGGTTTGAATCCTCGTCAGGTGGAACAAATTATAACAAGAAACATAACAACAGAGCAATTGAACATTATATTAAACGTTAAAATAAATTTTAAAACAATTATAGCAGGAAAATAGTAGGTTCTTCTGCTTAAATATTTTTATCCTCATTAATGTTTTAAAAAAATGCGTGAAATTCCATTAGCCTGCACGTCACTATGAAAAATGCAAGTTACTTTTCTGTTCTGAACAGGAATCACGAACCGAGTTAGTCACAAACTTCACGGATGACTGATGACCAGAAAGAATTACGAGACGCGGAAACCTTTCCAAGCATTAAGCCTCACAGATGCTTCGCGACGACTCGACTATTGGTTTGCTTCACGTTTCTGATTGTACTAGCTGATTACCTGGTGTTGCTCGGGATTTTTCTTAGACTCATCTTCTTTTACTTAGGAACAAATAATATGAACAGTTTAGATATTACAATAAAATCTATTATATTGTAATATCAAAAGCCAGTTAGTAAAAGTATTTTGACAGATGTAACATACGTACAACACACTAATTTTCCAAATTCATAATATATTTTTTTCATTTTATTTCGCCCCATAGCCACCTTGTTTCTATGCATTGTAAAACAAGATTCTTCATAGCTCATTCATCATTATCTATTTAAACTCAAGAAACGTGCATTGTAGTCGTCATGATGTTGTCCATCCTCGCCAGCACGGGGGCGTGCGCACCATTACTTGTATAGCGTCAGTCGTAATCCCACTATCTTCCCTACAAAGTCTTCATATAGGTCAGGAGTCGGCAACCTTTTTTAGCCGCGGGTCAAAGTCAACTAAAATGTGAGTATTAAAGAGACGTTTGGGTCAGAGATATTTTCGACATGGATCTTATATACATAAGCACTTATGTGTATAAGATCCATGGTAATCGAACTAAAATGTCGTTCTTAGTATATATTTCCAATTTTTTAAATTCTCAAAATGTTTGTTTCATGTTTATGTTTTATAATTTATTTTTATATATTATACTTTATTTTCGGAACTAAAGTGGGTCACTTGGAATTATCAAACTACACTTGGGTCATAAGTTGCCGACCCCTGATATAGGTCATATTTAGTTGGCTCTTGTCTGTCATGTTCAGGATGTCTTCCTTTCTCTAGCCTTTCATGTAATATGTTCTATCTGCAGCGTAAATCATAATAATACAACTTTAATACAAAACTTGACTGTATGTATTACACCATCTCGCAGGAGCCGTGCCGGTCGAATTTTTGCTTCCGAGGCATGACACGACTGCACCATTTTATTACAATTCTTGTGAAATCTAAAGTATTCGTCGAAACTTCATGATTTCAAGATGTTTTTGATCTCTATTTTTAATGGGGCTTTTGGGCTCGCCAACATCAAGGTTATTAGAGCCTTTTTGAAATTTATTAATGCACAAAACAAATAACTCATTAAATTTCATTAAGATTTATTTTTTCCTTCTTAAATTACTCTCTTGGAGTATTTTAACCTTTCTATTTTTAATAACGTTCTACCGATAATTTAGGTTGATTTTTGTAGATAGACATATGCTGTCGCGAACTTTCTTGTAGCTCCCTTTGTGGTAAACAATATTGCCATTCATAGTTGTCACCTATCTCTAACCGTTAGGGCAGCGTAAGCGAATAAAATTGTCTTCTTTTCCCGATTTTATGGACATTTATCGTCAAAATCATATTCTGTCTTTCTTATCTCATATTAAAAAAATAAAAGTTAGCATATGTTCACCCTGAACATCTAAACTATCTCCTTGCCAAATTTCATCACGATTGGCTCTGTGGTTTAGTCGTGATCAAGTAGCAAACAGACAGAGACATTTTCGCGTTACGCATTTATTTGTTAGTATGGATCGTATGTTCACTTCCCAATTATACACAAGGAAAGTATTGCAATGGGTCCAAAAAAAGATCTCTTCGGATCTTTACGAATTGCCCAGATCTATTTTCAAAGTTTGGCGATGATGTCCAATGTCGTATGCTAAGAATTTTGTTCCCTCTATAACTCACCAACAAATTGGTACTTCGAAACCAAAATGAATTGTCGATATTTTGTGCAGTGAAAATTAGAGATTAATGAAACAAAAGTATTAATGACATTCCTGCCTGTGGAAAATCCGCTACTATACGAAGGAAAACCGGAGAAAAACCCTGGCCAGGATGGGGGAAAACCCAGGCAGTAGTCTGGCTTGACGACACTTTTGGGTGGGTGGACGGTGGACCCTGGCGACAAACGAGTTAATGGATCATGTTGTTAGTAATGCCCGATGTTCGCTGAAAGATAGTTGCAGTCTTATCTGTTCCGCCAACTCTACGTGGAAGAGAATCCTTACCTCTCCTTGGCGGATACGTTGAGCCAGTTTAGTTGCACTCATCGCCAGCAGAGGGTCTGCGAGCGGAGGTAGACAAGGCGGAGGACGAGGTCCCAGTGTCAAGAGACGCCACAGCTGCATCAACCATCTCAGCAACACCTGGATCCCTGCCATGCATCGCAATTGCCATTCCATTCTGAAACACACAATCACAAACGGTCGCTACTTTCACTCTGCCTTCATCATCTCTTATAATAAACTTTATCGTCCAAAAAGCAGTTACGAACAGCGTGTAACCACGTGGAGGACAATAAAATAATTTACTCTCCGGAAGCAAGCAAGGGACCATCCCATCAATTCCGATCAAAGGACCTGACGCAGAGACGGATTTAACATTTCAACACACTCCTAACAATAAAAGTAGTTTGATACGTGTTATAAAATTAACATATTACCAACAAATTTATATTTAATAAAACACAAGAAAGTAATTTCACAAGTATTTATTTATATCAAACTAACAGAAGTACGTATTATTATCTTACGTGCCGTTGTAGAGATAGGTCTGGTTTTGACAGGTTGTTCATCACAAACAGTCAAAGATTTTGTAACTCTGTCATTCTTTATTGAGGCACATGGGCCTTTCGACCGCTTAGCGACCATCTTCACGGCTAAAANTATTAGAGAAGCAGATATACCATATTTTACGGACTATAAGACGCACCTTAATTTTTAAGCAGTTTTTTTTAAATAACATTTTTACCATTTTTATTATTAAACTGCAAAGCCAGACTAAAAAAATTCTTAGTTCATGTAACCTAACTGACCGAAAACACAAATCATTTCAATTCAAGTTCACAGGCACCGTAGACAGCAATGACGCATCATAGGCTTGACAATGTTCTGGGTGTGTGATGGCGGGGCGGGAGGGAGACAGTGTTACCATACTTGTGAATCCCCGCAACTCATGTTCGTCGCATCGGTGCACTGCTGCTGCCAGTTGAATCCAATGTTGCTAGGTAGAGATAGATTTCCTGCGGCATCGAATATATGGCCATATTTAGACCGGCGAGAATTTTAAATCGAACACTGGACATTTTTATATTAATTTCGAGTATAAGACGCACATGAATTTTGGAGGCGAGTTTTTGAAGATAAAAGTGCGTCTTATAGTCCGTAAAATACGGTATATATAAAATGCGTAACGCGAAAATGTCTCTGTCTGTTTGCTACTTCATCACGACTAAACTACTGAACCGATCGTGATGAAATTTGGCAAGGAAATAGTATAGATATTCAGAATGAACATGAGCTAACTTTTATTTTTTTAATGTGCGATAAGAAAGATAGATAAGGTTTTTGACAACAAATGTCGATGAAATCGGGTATATTCGCTTACGCCACCTAAGCGCTTAGAGATAGGTGACAGCTATGAATGGCAATATTGTTTCCTCCAAAGAGCTCTACGTAGAAGTCCACGACACCATATCTACCCACAAAGATTTACCTACATTATCGAAAAAATAGGAGCGTGAAAATACTTCAATTTAATTAAGGGAATAATTTGACAAGGAAAAAATAAATCATCATCAAATTTAATAATTTATTTAACGAAGATTAAAAACATCTTTAAATCGTAAAATTTGGTCGAATGGTTTAGATTTTAAATGCTTCTTAATGAAACGGTGCAGCCGCGCTGCCGCCGTCGTCTTGCTTCGGAAGCAAAAATTCGACCTGCGCGGCTCCTGGTGAGTGGGTTCGTTGGTCTACCAAGTAAAAAAATATTTCGAGCAACGCCGGATAATCAGCTACTAAATTATAAATGAACGCAATTAAAACTTTAAATACAGAGAAAATAATACAATGTTTTGAAAAAGAAGAAAAATTAATAATATTAAATAATTTTAAACTGTACTGTTAAAATAATGGGGACCAAAAGAATTAAAAATAATAAATTATAAATAAAAGAAAACAATTTAAACTTTACATAAGGTGAAAATGTGTCAAGAAATTTGACCAGAGGGAAATGAATATTATTAAATTAATTTTAAACCGGTAAAATTGTTTTTAAACAGAAGACGACAAGATAGGAAATAACAAAACAGGAAATGAGTAAACTGGCATATCTGGGTTCTGTCGTGAACAGTCATTTGTAATTTGTTATTGTAGCATTGAAGATCTATGCATCAGTAAAGAATAAGAGTGCGACAAAAACTTGGATTGTTTGTGGTGTCAGTCCGAGGTCTCCCCTGAAGGTTCCGGGTTTCAAACCCGGATAACATATGACGTTTTCATCACGTGTTTTACCCGTCAAAGGCAACGGGAAACCATCAAGAGTTATATCTGAAGCAGTACAATTACCCTCACCAATATTTGTATACCCCAAATTTTATAATATTGACTGGTTATTGAGATTGGGTCGAGAGAAGAAAAGAAAAAGAAACACTATTCCGTACTGCCAACGTTTCGAAAATTTATATTTTCTTCTTCAGGGCTACACACAACAAGGTCTACAGTTAGCCGATATTCTAATTCTCTAGCAATACGTTATACACTAAAATACATGTGTAGTATTCCTTGACGTGACCACGAGCAGAGGCCCAGGCAACACGTGACGTTAGTACCAGTTGTAGAATTTTTTCTCCTCGCAATTAACTCCGGAACATTAATTTTATCAAAGAAATTAACAAATGTCCACATTTACTGTACTTTCATCAGAACTATGCCTCATAAAGTTTCCACGAACAGGATATTGCACGTCACAGGAATCAAAACGGAGGGGTTTTTTTTCGTTGAGGAACAAATATAAGAGAAAACAAGCAAATATAATTCCACACGTATTTCCCTCATATATATGAAATTTTGAAATTTTCACTCTCAAAGTGAAATTTTGAAAGTGAAAATCGAGTACTGTAGAACTTCGATTAATCGTGTCTCTATTAACCGTGGTGCTCACTCTTCCGCCGAAAACAGAACGTTCCAACTACATGTATAAATCCAACTATTTCCAGTTGTACGTAGGTTCCTAGACTACCATGATATAACGAATTTAAGAAAAACAGAACTAAAGTAAGGCAAATCAAAAAACAAAGAATGATTACTTCATATTTCAACCCCTGATAACGTGACATTGTACATACGTGTGTATGTATATGTACATAATTCGTTAAATAAAAAGTGTCTCGATTAAGCCTGCTTTTCATATACGGGACCCCTCCTCCCATTATCCCGGATAATCGAGGTTCTACTGTAGTTATTTTGCACACGATTACCGCACACCCAAAATCGTAGTAACTCATCTTTTCACCCCGTTATTACAAATAGAGTTTTGATTCTGTGTTAAGGGGGAAAAATCACAACGTAATATCTCGGTACAACGGAATGAATATGTAGATGCATAACCATGGAAGTTCCCTCGCATTTCGTTTTGTAATCAAATCTCTGTTCTGTTTCGGCTTAATTACTTTGATAATTTCGATAAAATGCGGTCATCATCCTCTTTGATTCATCTCCGTCACATATCTGTATTCTTCGTTTCTTCACTTCGTCCCAAACAAAAATGATAAGAATCACCTCGTTGAAATGGTTCCTCTCGGTTGTAAAAACGAACCTCTATGTTCTGAAAAATAGAGACGTCACACTTTATCGGGCTAAACATAGCATCGCAGACAGAACGCTAGATAATAATAAACCACACGCAATATTGATTACCAAATGTAAAAGAAAATCTTTCGTCTTTGAAGTTGCTATTCTTTCCCACCACAAGAATGAATAATATCGGTTAGAAGTATAACAAACTTGAAAGCAGAATATGTAGTATTTTCCCTCATAATTTCAGCAACCTCTGTCCTTTACTAAAAATGACTTTTTTGTAATTAGGTTTGGAATCTCAAAACATGAGGTACTGCACCTAAAAATATGATTTTTTTTCTGAGATGGTCGAACAACCAATTTTTTTTTTTTCGGGATCACTTGGACTGACCCCGACTTCAAGTGATCGGGGTAGTGTGGTGGGTAACTTGTTAAATTTGACACATCTAAGATTCGAGTCCCATTCTACAATTTTAAAATTGTTTTTTGTCAATTTGTCTCTAAATTTTCATGATAACTTGTGAATGTTTCTTATGACTGCTTTTTTTGCCAAGATTTCGTTTTGACGCAATTTTGACCAAATTTCTTGGTGAAGACTCTTACTGTAGTTCTCTGCGAGTTTTCGAGGTGAGGTGAACAACGGGGGCGGGGGATGAATAAGGTATTTCCCCAGAGATTAACTTCTAATAGGAAGTTAATGGAACAAGTTCGGTGCTTGTACATCGCATCGCGCTACCTTCACGAAGAACAGGTTCGTAACCTTTGTCACAAGCTTCAAAATCATCGGAGGTGTTGTTAACAACGTTGGCTCTACTGCACTAGGAAATATCTTTCTTAACGAACGGCAGAATAGAAGTGCAACGGAGCTGCTCGTAAACATAACGATAGAAATGAAATTCTAGAAAGAGCACAAGCCCATAATTATAAAAAGGGTTTTTTTCTCTCTAATTAATTCTTGTTTTTAATTTTCTTACTTGTTAAAGAATTGTAGATTTGTTTTAAATTTTCTTACAAGTACTCACGTTTGAGTTCAAATAGGAATTATCCAGAAGAGACGCCTGAAATATAATTAAAACACAATTCAGCTTGTGTTCTGCGTCGACCAACATGAAGTTGCAGTTTTATCTCTACATGATGAGTTTTTAGTGAAGGTTCAGACAAAGAATGTGTGTTGATATTTCTCGACGCGTCTTTCTTCCTAAGTTAAGAATGAATTTGATAACTTTGTAATATTATTCTAACAAATGTCTTGAAAAATATATTTAAAATTTAAAATTTAGTTACCTATCCAAAAAGACGCTGTTGTAAATAAAAAGTTATGAGATTTCTCCATGGTGAGTCGTAATGTTGGTCCAAACAATCAAGAGAGACATTTTTAATCATTACGCGGAAAATGATCTTCTGGAATTTTTAAAAGCAGGTCCAGATAGTTTAATTTTCCTGATGATTTGGCATTGTTATAACGCATAATAATCAATAATGAATTCATGAATCATTTTTTTCACAGATAAATAATGATGGAGTAATAGAATTCACAGGTACGGACTATTCATTATGTTTCCTTTGTCAGTACAGCTGGGTTTACCAACAACTTGACCCACGTGGAGAGGTTAGTAGAAGTGGTTAGTAATGGTTTGAGTTATTGATACTAGCAGGAGGTGGATAGAGGAAGGAAGGTTCGCTGTTCCGTAGTCACAGCTACATGAACTGGGACATTAATAAGAAAAGCTACAAATTGTAATCTGACCCCACCGAGAATTGAACCCGGGATGACTTGGTGAAGAGCTAGAACGCTACCACCAAATAAGTTTCTATACTTCGTCTCGTATGAGCCAGAGACACGTTTTCATAGGCATACCTAGAATGAATGGATAATCTGATGCTTTAAATGGACTTGAAGAAATGTAGATTTGTTTTTCGTAATGATCTCATTATCTATACGGGCAAGTCAAGAGGGTCATGCTTATCTGACACCGCACTTAGTATCTAACTGGTTCACAAGAGATAATGAATTTGATTACTACAGTTTCCAGCAGGAATTATCAATAAGAATTACATAACCAGTTATCGCCACAAGTTCGCCTCCAGTAAAGACCGCGTGCTTTCATAAGCTTGATAAATGATGGGAGAAATCCAAAAGCATCGTAACATGACTTTTTAAGTTTAACGTCCTCTGTACTCTACATAATTGTATTGAAAGGTAATACGAATCTTAAATGCAAGTATTTAAATATGTGAGAAATTATATTATCCAACGTGTTACGAGTTGAAAAACGAGTTATTTTATCAGCCTCTTTTTCATGTACTATAAGTGATTCAATGAAAACCATAGAGAAAATTTAATATCACTTTCAGGAGGAATCAATGGCTTTCTTCAAAGTCTTCGGATTCTTAGAATTTTTTTTATTAATTCTATTAGAACTTAATTACTAGATAATATATTTATCTATTCACTCTTTTATAAAGCATATACTGATGTATGCTATTAAGTTGAGTGCCTACATATTTCTCCAATCCAAAAATAATCCAGTAAACAACTTTTTTGCTTACAAAATGTCTTCAAGTCCAGAGTACACAACATGTAGCATACTCCAAACTCTATCGCAAATAGTATAGAAAACACCTCGAGAATCTTCCATTTCAGTCTGACTTTTCGCAATAGTAAGGCTAATTAGGGCCTACCGAGCCCAGGGGTAGCTATTAGTGCACACCCATAAAAAGAAAGAATATATTTGTATGAAGGAAAATATGGGCTGATAACATAAGTCGTAGAAAAACTTCGGTAGGACACAGTGAACTACATACGAATAGTAGCCGACAGGAGAACTCAGAAGACATAGTGATAATGTACACTCAGGTTGTTCATGTAGGGACTATACGAATAAAATTTCAGAAACGTATGTGACAACCAATAAAAATGGGTCTGTTGAAGACGACCGCGAGCACAGTCTGACAATATATTTTCTGACAATATAAGAATACAGTTATATGTAATTATTCCATTATATTAAAAATAGCTTCTTTAGTAGTGTTTTTATAAGCAATTGTCAAAAGAATGAGAAGGATTCGGTTCACTCAAAGACTTCGGTGTTTCTATGATCGCAGACTTCGAGCGAAAAGTAAAATCCTTTAGTTCTTTAAAGCCAATAGCGTGATCGGCCCTAGGCTACAGAGATTCCGATCTCCGTGGGATTGGTTGAAAAAAAGACACTAGCGAATATGCTGTCGTAAAGAGAACATACAACTGCAAGATCTAAATAAATTCTTTATCCAGAAAGAGTTTGCATTTTAAGTTCATTCCATGAAAACAAACGAGTGGTGGGAGTTTTGGCAAGAAACACATGACTGCAGTGTTTTCCTGTTCCTACTATATATCATCAATGGTGGACTCCTTTTTGATTGTATATTTTTTCGAGCACTAACAATAAGTGCATAGGTTAATTTTATCTTAGCCATGATTCTGTTGAATTTCATTAGTCTCATGGGGATCTGGAAATACTTAAAAACAGTGATGTGAAAATTTGGTCCTTTCGGTAGTGTTTACACAAGTTTTGTTTGTGTTCGCTGAGTGAAAGTGGAGCTACGAACCAATCCCGAACCTTCCAGAGACTTTCGGAGAGATTTACCATTGCATGATGTGTATCCGCTCGGATGCTACCATCATTTGACGTTTTATGGAACCTCGTGGATACACGAAACCAATAGCAGCGAGTAATTGCCTCTGGTCCCGACTTGGAGGAGGTCCCCTCGACAAGCACGATGATTCCAATCGAGGTATTTTGCAACGGTGACCTCTCTTTGTTCGCGAATTGCCTCTCCGTTGCGCGACTGACTTTATGCGAGTACCTTGTGCGAGCGGCCAGACAGCGTCCTCGGCCTCCTCAGCCGACGACGGCTCTTGCAGACTCGCCCTCGGCGATGGACCACGCGAGCGGCGCCAGTGGTGGGCCCCCGACCCAGCCGGAGCCGCCCCATGCCCACGAGGGGCAGCACGCTCGAATGGAGGGGCATGCCGGCCACAGCATGCCCAGCAACTGCCCCATGCACATGTGGTTCTTCTCGTCCACGTGCGTCATCGAGATGTTCTCGGGTCATGTGATCGACGACTTGCCACTTTTCATTGGCTACTTGGGCGCCATCGTCATCGCCATGATCCTCTACGAGATCCTCAAACTGCATCGCGACGTCATCTTCCAGAAAGCCATCGTTCCCTTGGAAGCCCGAGAAGCGAGTTCTTGGATCACTTGGTACCACTTCTACCAAACTCTACTCCACGCCTTGCAACTGTTCAGTAGCTATCTCTTCATGCTGCTCTTCATGACGTTCAACGTGTGGATCTGTCTGGCCGTGGTGCTGGGGGTCGCCATAGGCTACTTCCTGGTGGGATGGCGGAAAACCGAACACACGTTGAGTAAAGTAACGGATGACTGTTGTTATTGACCTTCTCTGTGGATACTTTGACTCATGCTGATTTTAATAAACTATATCTTTAAGTGTAGTGCGTTTGTTCTGTTGACTGAAACTGGTATTTCACCTTAGCAATTTTGAACGTAGAAGTTGCGTTGCTTCTATTTCAATCCCCAACTCATGTTTATGTTGTGTATTAATTGTTTTTATTGGAAAGTAATAAAGGAAATATTAATCGTTTTACCGCCTTCTACCGTCAATGGAATAAAATATCGAAGTAATTGTTCGGGTAATGAATCTCAAAATGAAACCGTACACCACATACAAATGTTAATGGGTATATTTCGAAAGGTATTTAAATTAAACAGTACATCTGTAATGAAAAGAGTAGAAATCATCTTAAGTAAACAGAAGTGAAAAATGAATTAAGGTTTGTATTATAACAGATGTTTCATTCTTACCCTAGACCGTACAACATACAATTCGTATTTATCTTGCTTACAATTTGCATCCATTTTAATGAGCAAAAATTGTTTGAGAACTGGATGAAGTCAAGCGTCAAGCGTGACGTCATCTGTCCATACAGCAACTGAACCTGGAGGAACAAGCACTTAACACGTACAGGACGATAGTTGTATGCTTTCAGGTTGAGTTGGTTCTACACGCCATGGGAAACATTGCAAAATATATGTTTGGAGGTTATGAGTTTGACTTAAGAATGGTTCAGAGTACATTGTCCAACATCCATATTATTAAAACTGCACCACACCTTCAACAATTTATCACATACCACAGACCAAGAAAACACCAGATCAACAAACCTGGAAAAACTCCAAGAACTCCAACATAGTGTACGGAGTTGGCACTAGGAGCAGGGTAGTAAAATTCGATGCTTTGTGAATTTTTAATCGTCTCCAGCAGAGTCACACCTACGCAGTAGTAAACAGCTAATGTCCTCTCACGGTTCTAATGATCCAGTTGTAGGTGAGCCCTAAAACCCCAATCGTAATAATAATAATTATTATTATTAATATCATTGTTTCCTTCATTTTTAATCTCAGCATAGTGTTGCTGGTAAAAGACGAGATACGGGCTCACACTAAGTATTCTCGTCTACTCCTGGGTTTAAAATTTTCTTACCGTTCGGGTATTATTATTATGTTCATTTAATAATCTTTTCCATTTTACATAATTGCCGGGACTTGTCATTGCTCAAGGCAAAAATATTTGTACATTATAACAAACATTATTATCGGGTCATCGGTGTTGTCCTCTTCCCAGCGGAAACACTCAATCAGGGCTAAGTAGTTGTGTTGGAGGAACCAAGTAGAACGGTTTTTTGGATGTTTTTCGGGTGGTGTTTGAGCAGATCTAATTTCATCATTGCATTTTACAGGTTCTTAGTGACTAATCCATTTACTGAATGACTATAGCTGTTATTGTGACATTCTTTAACCTGTAGATATCTTTCAATTCTACTGCAAGAGTTTTTTTCTTCTTTTCTGCTATGGTTGTTACAAGGTTGTCATCCAAAGGGACAGCTATAGCGATGATTATAGTTTCGTTTTTTCTTTATTATTATTATTTGGGCTTAATTCTCAGCATAGCTGGTAAGTATTTCAGTATGCGTCCAAGGAAGTTCTACTTCCCTTAGACTGCATCTCCTTGAGA
>NNCF01137863.1:31652-82283 GCA_002313205.1 Laupala kohalensis
GCATGCGTACACCACCCCCCCCCCACCACCACCACCATCACCATAGACAGCCCTTCTCTCCAGAGCTTCCTCGATTGATCCATCCCCACTTCGCTACCCCTCCACCCTTCCCTCCCTTCATCACTCCTTGCCAGAACTCCCTCCGACCATTGGACGGTGGTGGAACTCCACGGGGAAGCAGACTCGTGCGCGCGACAAGTGGGTTTTCACATCGACATTCACTTGTTGAGAACAGCGAAAACTGCTCACGATTTCCAATGAATGATAACATTGTTTTAATGCAAAGTCTTGTTCCTATAATGATTGGTTCGGCATTCGCAAAGGAGGTCTGTCGATTTCCTACTTTTGGCTAACATCAAACCGCATTGTGGCTTGTGCCGCTAATGCCGCCATGTAGACGGGGAGCAGTTTTTCCAGGTGTTTCCCATTAGGGTAACCTCAAAGCTAAGTGAACATCTTTTTCCAAATGATATGGTTATTAATTGTGTTATGTTGAATGTTCACCACAATTTAAGAGATTTCTGTACATATGGTTGTTCCCAGAAAAATTTAACCGTGTTGTTTTCGGCTCAAAGCAATGGTCCCACAAGAAGACCTCTTAATGTTGTTGTTTTTTTGTTACGTGTGTGACTGATTCAAACACCCCCTTCCCCCCCCACACACACACACAGACAGAGAAACGTATACTCCGAGTTAGCGCTAAACTAGACTTCAAATCTTTTCGTAATTATATGAGTTTCAGTGACTGATGTCACAGAATTTTTATTCTTCGTGCAAGGAAGAATAGGGTTAGCAAGAGGGAGCGTCAGTCATTTTCTCCTTCTCTCCATTCCACGTTCCATTGATTCGACCTTAACAAATTTAAATCAGACCAACGAATTATTCGAGAATTTTCTCATTGTTGCGTTAATTTGTGTACTGCTACATCATCACAACCAGGGTTCGGAACGATATGCATTTAACAATCGGAAAATATGCACCAAAAATAGTTCAAAAAAAGCGTATAAAAATTACACAGTTTAAACTAAAAAATGTAACTAAATGCATTACAAAATTCGCACTAAAAAACAAGTTAAATATTTACCTTATTATTATTATTATTAAGTAGTGCAAATGGAAATTGGGTTAATTGAATAATACTGAGTTCGTTCACAGTATATTTCAATAATACACATGTAAATCCATATTTATTACAAAAATTTAACCTATAAATTACAGACTTCAAACAAAATTCTTCAAGAATATGCACTATTAAATTAAATTACAATGGTCCCACGATGTTAAAAATGCTAAAAATCAATTCCTCAAAGCCTTAGAAAGAAAAAATCTGCAAAATCTTATCCCTGATCATCACACACATGAGAATAGAAGGTCCGAGAACGGCATCCCAGAACGTTCTTACGACTCGTTTATAATGTGATGTTAACAATCAAACACACACACACACACACAAAAAAATCAACAAAACTTGAAAATGAGTCAAAATAGTTGAAAAAAATTTACCGAATCAGGTTTTAAAATAATAATTTTTAAAGACGTCAGAAAAATTAGTGAACATGTACTGTGGAGAAGATCCAAACTATGATTTTTTGTCTTTTGTTTCGTTTCGAAAACAGTCGACGGGAAACGTCTTACTCCTCTATCTCTTTTCAATGCCTAATGATCTTCGTTGTTCAGAGAGGACTGGGAAGCGCGGGAAGAACCTAGTTTGAACAGGTGGTCTAGAGATCCAATTGACCTTGGAATAACAGTCGCATGTTAGACGCGAATTGCATGACGAGGGCTGACCGAGTCCACTCGCACAGCAGGGGATGAGAAACAACTTCCATCACAGCTGTTGCGTCAAAATAAATTAAACGACTTTATGAACCGAAATGAATCACGTCTTTGGAGAGCTAATTGACACAGCACACAATAGACTCTAGTAAAAATGGCCACAGATTTTTATGGCCATTTTTACTCGAGAAAACTACTGAAGGAACTCGTATTACAATTCGTTGGAAGCATATCGGCAAGGACGGATCTAGGAGTTGATTCTGAGAGGGATCATAGCGGTAAAAACCGGGTCCTTCTACCAAGAAATTCTTCTTCACTTAACTTCCAACTGTATTTCTGGCATCCCTAAACATAAATAACGAATTAACTTAAATGGCAGTTTCTACAAATAAACCTCAATAAATTACGTTTCTGAAATATATTCTAAATCTAAAATATTTAGTTTGAGCGATCATGTTGAGACTATTCAGTTTCACATATTCACAATATACTTTCAATAGTAATTTCAATAACATGAAATCTAGAACGTTTCGGCGTTCCATCAGAAACTATAATAGATCTGAAATCACAGATTCAGTTGCAGTCCAAGCGATGACGAAAGAAGTCATATTGAAGTATAATGTTGTGTTTCGAAATTATAGTAAATGGTTTTTACAAAATGCGCGCATGTAAAAAGATCACCCCACGAAAACACTCATAGTTTTTAAGTTTCGATCAAATTTAAGAAGAGACACTCTTTGCATCAAGATTCGTTGCAAGTAACAATTTACCCAATCATACGTGAATCATACACTGGCAATTTATTGCCCTAGTAAAGTTACATAATTCTTCATGCAAATTATTTATTTGCTTTTATTTGCTTTTTGGATTGACACTTTAACAATCTTTAACACTTTAACTAACTTTAACAATCTAGTTATTTTTGTATTAGATAAGTGATGTGAAGACATTAAAAACTTGAATAAAAACATTTTTGATATACGTAAAACACGTAAAACATTTCTGATATAACACTAGCCTGCTTTATAAAGATATTTTTTTACAATAATTTACGTCGATTTAAGTTAAATACTGTGCGCTGACTGGGCGACCCGTATCGTAGTGCGTAGCATACCCGACACATTAAACCATGTCCGATCCAAGTAGAATTCGCGGTGGACGAAGCGGTGTTCGCGGAAGGTTTTCTCGGGTTTTCCTTGCCATTCATTCTCATCATCATTCACCCTTATGTCTTTTATAGATCAGCCGCCTCGGGGAGGTGCGGCAGGAAGGGCATCCGGCACCCTGGTAATTCCCCTGCCATATTAAAAAGAGAGAGAGAGAGAGGCATCATACCATCCTCCATCTCCGACCCCTACTAGACTATGGAAAAGGAGTAAGGAAATTCGTACATACTATGCGCTGACTCTCCAACCACTCAGAACCGCAGATTATTTACTATTAATACCTTCTTTTTTTTGTAGTTGCAGTTGCCCGCCCCCTTGGGACCCATCACTATTTATAACATTTGTCCGATTAAGCTACGCTATAAGGACTTTTAAATTACACATTAATTTTTAATAACAAATTGCTAGGTATACACGAGAATTCTTGATAAGTTATATTATATTTACAAGTACTTATTTATTATTATTAACAATACCACAATTTTACTCCATGAAACGAACACGTTATTCTGTGTTTCCAACTCAGTTGGGATATAAAGACAATTCATACCCATTCCTCCTCTACTCTTTCCATTTGAAACAATCTCTTACTACTGTCTTTCCTAAAGATAGTAAAATATGAACACCAGTATTTTTCTCTTGGATTTCTTTTCATTTTTTTCACTGTGTTTCTAAATCATTTGATTGTTCTTTTGTTCGTACTCGTTAATCTGAAATGACGACTGTATTGCGGGAATAATTATGTATGAGAAACTAGTCATGCTGATTTGTGAAACATGAGGAAATATTGAAATGTTATTACGTTTCTCATTCATGAAGAAGAATAAATATGAAACCTGAAATATTTTACTTGACAAATAATGAAAGGAACTAAATCGCAAAATCGATGGAATGAAAATGTTCTGTTTTTAATCAAGCAATATAAAAATGTTCAAGTAATCACCACAAAGTGACAAAAGTAAAACTGTTAGGCGATTGTGAGATTTTTCGAATAGGAAAAACGAACTTTACTTTCGTAATTTTGAAATACGTGGGTTAACACCACATCAGTAAACGAAGAATAAATTAACTGGTGCTCAGGGACGTACCTAGGATTTTAGTTACGCGGGGTGGGTTACAGTGGGTGAGGAGAACACACACACACACACACATATATATATATATATATATATATATATATATATATATATATATATATATATATATATATATGAAAATAATNGCTGTTGTACTTTGCAATTTTTAGTAAATGTAAGACCTATCGAAGTGTATCTTTTTTATTGTCTTTTTCGAACAGGATATTTCGCGGGGTCAACCATCGAAGCTATGGAAACCCCGAGCAACGCGTAGATAAAAGGCTCCTACTGGCATCGGATGCATCGTCAAATTTATATTCAACTAGTCAGCACTTATTACACAAAGGCAGTTCACAATTGATAGCTAAATTGACACGTCTCACGATAATAACTTTATTTTCTCTCTTTTAATATTTGTAAAACTTAATGACGAATGAATCGCTTCAATTTATGTTCGCAGTATATTTGATCGTTCTAAGGAAGTACATTGATAATTAATAATAATAACAATAATAATAATAATGTTTTAATTGAAGACTCCAAAAGTTTCAAAAATTAACAATTGTGTTCACTTTAACAAAAATATTCTCTTTATAGATTCTATGGAATTAAAATGTAAGGAATTTTTTATAATATTTTTCAGTCAGTTAATTATAATATCGATGTAGTAGGTTCCAGTTACTTTATTAGATTCAGTTCGAGTATTTGATTCGGATGAATTCAATAAGCTCAAAAGACATTTCAATCTCATACGAGTATTAAGAGAGACTTGGCGCATATTAGTCATCAATTACATGTTCAGTTGTTTGTTTTTAATTTGGAAAAAGGATTGCGGGAAACATTGAGTGCCAAACAGTTGATGTTTCTCATAGTTGTCAATCAAACACATATCTACGAACGTAAAATATGTTTCAATTCACAGTCCGAAGAACATGTATTATTATTACTACATTATCACGTGCCTTCATTCAAGAACTTCTTCATAGTTGATATCCAAATTAGTTTGTACGCACTCGGGATAATCGCAGGTAACAAACACCTCATTCACACGCTGCGGTAACACCCAAAATGAAACCAAACATCCTAATAAAAACAATTCACCATCAATGCTCCATCAACTGTTGAAGACTAAATACTATGAAACTGGTGAAAGAGCGACACTGAGACGCATTGTTGTAAATTACACTCCGTGTGCAGATGCACTCGCAAACAGCGCCGCGTGCTACTCACTTGTCGCAGAGGCAGAGAGAATGGAGCAGCGCTTCTGCGGACGGCGCGTGCCTGACTGAGCTGCTGCCTGGGTCTATGGTTCGCTCGCTCGCACTCCCCGCCATGCCCGCCTCCGCACGCCAGCGCACGACGCGCCCCTCGAACGGCCGGGCGGACGGTCGGTCACGTGGCAAGGGCAAGGACGACGCCGAGGGCGGGGGCGGGGTGGTGGGGATGCTATCGGTGAGGTCGCTTCGGGAGACGAGGGAGGCGGCGACAGCAGTGATAGGGCGAGGAGGGCGGAAACACTTTCCCACTCACAAAAACATACCATTATCTTCCTTACGCACGAAAACACACAAAGTAATCGAAAGAACGAAACATACAACTTAACGGAATCACAGTCGTGAAGAAGATTCGGAAATTCAGGGATGGAATTATTCCTTTTTCCACCGATTTTTTCACTTCGTTATTTTTTGAATTATTTATCTCAGAAAAGTGAGTTTTGGAACTACTGACATTTACTGCCGACCGCCTTCATATTTAAAATGTTTTTCGACAGTTAATGAATTTTTAAAAAATGTTACATGGGTACGTATTTGCATTGCATAGTAAAAATATGTTTTTACGGAAACGTTAATGCTCTAAAATGTGTATCATTTAGTACCAAACTTTTCAAAATTGACCATATCTCGATGTGCCCCGGGGATAATCGTACTAGGGTCATTCTCAGGAAAATTGGCATTCAGTGTGGTCGAACTGGAGATGCTTTTCTAAATTTTGAACTTCACATATCGAGACGAAAATCGTACTCAGGAAATAAAATTATTTTCGAGTTTACCAACTTTTCATATTTTAGAAGAATGTTATTTCTTGAAAAAGAGTAAGTTTATGTCATATATGATACCAACTATCGTTTTTGTTACTCCAAACCAGTAAGTATATTTTAATTTGGGAATGTGTTCAGATACATTACCTAAGCATCGGATGGAACGAATTACACATTTCAGCATGTTTAGATGTTCAAAAGTGAGGGAAAATTCAAGACTATTACAAAGTTCCAAAATTCCTTAATTTAAATTTCATGGAAGAGGCGGGAACCTAGAACAATTTGCTCAAGTTCTTAAAGAGAACAATGAACACCTGAATTACAGATAAAAGCAACTCCTCTGATTAAATTATTTTATTACGAGCATATTATTAGATGGTAACACTACAGATACTAAGGACCGGAAAAGTAATATTTATGACTGCTGGAGTGGATTGGCCCCTCCGGGGTACCGGAACGTTCCCGGTGCACCCCCGTCAGAAAGAAAGAGGAAAGATTGAAAGAATCTAACAATTAATTATATTTAACGCATGTGAAAGGCGCTGATAATAGGAAGATAGATCAATCAATCCATCAATAAAAGGGTGCAATGGGCGCTCGCAGTGAGTCCTGAAGATATTCGATGGCGCTCGCCAAAACTGCGTAGTGTAATACATTTGCTTCAAGTTGTCAGCGCCGGATGAAGTCACATGATTCGCCTATGCATGGCGGGACGGCGTGGAGCCAGGGTGGAACCGCCTCCTGTAAGTCTATCAGGGGCGGATCCAGCAAGTAATCTTGGGGGGAGGGGGTGAAACTTTGTCAACTTCGCTCCACCCCCTGATACCGAGGAATCACTCGTTTTATTAATAGTGGAAATAAAATACATTAATGGCAGCGGAAGTATTTATTTTGTTTTCAGTCTTGTACTTGCACTTGCCTGGTTCGTTTGAAATGCACTTCTGTATAGAATAACATTGCGCTGCATATAATAATCCTTTACCATGCATTGGAATGGATAAGTACTGATCTGTAATGCAAATCCTGGCGATGTCAACTAGGAACAGGGTTCTATATATTGTAAATGAATTGAAAAAAATATTTAACGAGTTCGTTAACGCGCTCCTTTATGTATTTTACAAAGTCAAGTCAGATTCCTGGGGTGGGGGGCGAAGNTCCTCCACTGCAGTCTATGCGCTGTCCTTGCGTGAGTTGTGTCTCATAAGGCACTGTAAGAATATATTTTTATTTAGTATTGTGCAAGTTACACAGAAAAGTAAATATAAGTTTATTCTTATGTTCCAGGACATATTTTTCATAATTTATGTAATGGTCCCTTCCTTGCCTCTGGAGAGTAAAGTAATTTCTATGTTGTCGTACGCAGTTTGTAATGGCTGCTTGTAAAATAAATTTATTGTCCTACTGTGTAATATTTGTATGATTGTCTCTCATGTTTATGTAATAAATGTACAGAACTATTTTAACTTCAGATTTTATTGTACCTTCAATCCATCAAAAATTATTTGTCTCACATTCTTTCCCAAACATTTGTGTTAGTAATTAATGCATATTTATTTAAAATTTTTGGTAATTTATCAGTAAAACTTGAGAGTAAATTCAAGACACATGATTTTGAGTAGTAAGGCTTCTTATTTCTTCTTAAATAGTGCCCATTCTATTGAATACGGTTTTCCCGAATTACTTCTGTTTGCCTCGTAAGTGAAAAATGTAGTGGGACGCTTTAACCTCACATTATCAGCTGATGACAATGGCATAGTGGTTCGCTGCCTGCTCGCGAGAGAGTTTCACGGATTTGTTTCGTAGAGGTTGGCAATTTGTGTAAGGCAGCCATATTGAATAATTTTAGGCAAAGTGTCATGACTTTTAGTATAGGTATTCTCAATTCTCATGCCTCCATTTTAGTCCAAATCAACTTAAGCATCTTGTAAGTTCCATGTAAACGCATCGGCAACAATGTTGTTTCGGATTTTGTTTACAGAATAATAGCAGGTTTTGATACTTAAATTTAAGTAAGAAACAAATATTATGTGTTATTGACAATGACAAACACTTCAAGGAGAATTTAACTCGTGTTTGTGAATTCATGCTCATATGGTAAAAACACCAAATAAATGAGATTCACTTATAGTGCCCTAGTTTAATATGTGGTAATAATCGTAGAAGGGATCGAATGACCTTGACGTTGACGAACCCTAAAGCCCCACAAAAAAAAACAAACAATAATAACCGTAGAATTATTGTTTCTTATTTTAATAAATAATAAATACGAATCAATGAAATTTGTATCAATGAATATTTGTACTGTATTCATTTCGTTCATTTTGTCAACCGGACAGTGTTCATATTATTGTAATATTACTCAATGTTTCGTATCAAAAACTGCTGCTCTCTTCTGAAAACAAAATCCGAAGTAATGTTTTCCATGTGTTTTCATAGAACTTACAACATACATAAGCAGAGTTCGGAACAAAATGGAGGCATGAGAATGTCTATTCTTATAGTGTCTCAGTGGTGCATACATTTATACTGAGTTTGTCGACTTTTCAGAGTGACAACTCATCCACCACTCTCTCGATGGTCCCAGGCCACCCCTGCATGACTGCTTTATAATAACGTAGAAGGTACAGAGAAAAAGTATTCTGAATTCATACACGATGTTGTGTTCTTTCATATTTACTTTTTTTTCTTATTCAAATTTCGTCTGTCATTTTGTTCTCAGAATCGGACATATTGGTCTAAACTTCCGTCAATTTTGTGGCTCATCCCTGCGACTTATAAATTATTCGAGTGGATAGAATACCTTGGACCTAAAAGGTGAATGAAGCAAAATGACATAACCTAATATTTCATTTTGTTGAGGAGAAACTGCTGCAGCATCCGTTTCGTCAGCGTTGCCACCTCATTATCTCTAATATTCAATTCCTTACGAAGTAGCAATATTTTCATAAATGTATTTCACAATTCTGCTGAACAGAAAAATAACTACTTATTTCAATACTAATTCATTAATTAATTTTAAATCTTAACTATTAAATTAACACTTTTTGTCTCGAAGAATATGTTTTAAAAAGAGGCTATACCCCCTACCCCCAACACACTCCCCCCGCAGGGGGTGGGGGTCCCTACGCAGGAAGAGCGTCTAAACTCGACTTGAAATTTCCATCAAAGTAGGACAAAGTATGTTTTAATCAAGTCGTAGCAAACAACCCAATCTACGCGTTCCCGCTAAACTTGATTTCCTGTCTCACAAAAATATTAGTAACAACAAATTTTATAAATGTGTACCTTTTTAAATTGAATATGTGTTCAATAAAAAGCTGGTTATGAAAATTCATTTCAACTAGTTTATGTTGAAGAAATAAACTTACGACAATAAATTGTTTTCATTTTATATCAAGTAGAAAAACTTGTATAATATTTGTTAATTTTTATCTTTTTTTTTTTTTCATTTTCATTTTCTTACCATGGAAGAACCCTCTATCAGCAGGGGTCTCCTCGCGCCGCAGGGCCCTGCCCATTATTGCCACCACTGAGTATTTGTTTTATTTTCCTAATGCTGGCACTTCACTTGACGTAACGGTTTTTGTGTAGCGTATTCGCTGTATTTGGCTAAATATTTGACGTATTCACAAATATCACAAACATGCCATCCTCTCATGGTTCGAATGCGCAAATAACTCAATAATGCTACGTATGTTTTCTTATACCAGTGATGGACGGGATGTTTGTGATATAATTCAAGAAAAATTTATATGTTTCGTTATTCCATCCCATGTATTTGTTCCAGTCCATATTAAAGAAATTGTAGTATAAGAAAAGTCAAAATGTAGATTAAGGAACCAGAATATCAACAAATCTCGATCGCGCGCTCAACTGAGCATAACACGCATACCAAGTGTGGACGGTTCACGCAAATATTTGTCTTATTTGAATTCTCTGATGTGCAACTAAAAACCGACAAGAGGACGGACACGGGTGTTCGCGTGTTTGCGTATTTGCCATAGTGGAGCAAATACATCGATTAAAGACAAATAGCTCATCTACACTTGGCTTTGTAGGCAAATAAACAAATACGCAATGCCAAGTGAAGTGCCGTTAAAGATTCGTACATCCCACTGGGAAAGCTGCGTTTTCAAGATTAGCAGACGCTTTACAGACTAAATGAAGATTAATGTTAAACATTTGAATAGGGGAGTTAATCATCACTTGCCTACAGAATTTAGATTATCTCTAGGTAAATGAATAAAACCCTCTGATTTTTGTTGAGAAAGACTTCTCAACATGCATGGGACCTTTATCATACATGAAAGACCATTCGAATATGTTTTTGTTTACTCGCTGCTATTAAAAACATCAGTTCTGATAAGAACAAAATAAGTGCGTTCTGTATTCAACAAAAATTTACACTCAAGCTACCAAAAAAAATTTTTTTTTTACTTTATAAGTAATTTAAGTAAAGCCCTTCTTAACGAAAATCAAAAGGCTTTATTCATTTATCTACATACGAGTACATATAAATTTCCGCAGTTCGACTCCATTGTGCCTTGGCCGGACTCCGCTTTGAGACGAAAGGAATAAAAAATATGGAAACAATATTATGATGACTTCGACTATTTTTTTATCAATTTTCACTAATAGATGAGTTCTTCCGCACCTAAGCTGTCCTCCTCATGGTTTTTATGTATCGTGGGTATCCATGGTTGCTTAGCGTACACGTAGATGCAGTCAACTCCTCGCAGTGCAAAATCAGACTGATAATGAGAGCAAGACCAGCGCCAAAAAGCCCCTGACAACGCAACAGTGCTACTCTCAAGCGGGAACCCGGTGGTGCGAATTAGAAGTCAGGACTCTATAGTAAAATATCCTATTGCAGGTTTGAGGCAGAGCCGGGGTCATGGGGGAAAGACAGGAAGGTGAGCCGAGTACCCGTCTCAGCTGTGATTATTTCGATTCACAACCGCCAGATGGCATGTGAATAAAAGAACAGCTCTCAATTAATCAAGGGTGAATATTACTTTCATTAAAATTGTATCAATGTAATCTGTAAAACTAGTATCCCTCAGGTGTTTCTAATTATCCGTAATACCAATTATTTTACTCAACATTGGCACGGTTTTTGAAAGCCTTATCTAACGGTTCTGGTTCCTTCTACTCTCACAACCTGTTCACGGCAGTCTCACACAGCGAAACCGGGAATCATGTAGGCGTTCGGCTCACTTCTCACTCTTACACCGTGGCTCGCCCTCCCCTGTCATCCCTTGGTTCATTATCGTTTTGAGGAAGCGCTGTAATCGCATGACTCAAATGAGACTCCTGGTCAGCATTGTTAACTGGCATGAAACTTGGCAAAATTTTGGGTTCTATGAGAGTGTTCCAATAGTGTCCTAAAATGTTGGTAATTGGGAAATATATTAATGACGATTACTCCGCAAGTGTCTCTCGTTATATCTTGCAAGTTACAGGGTGGGTCGCCCTTTCCCCCACATTTTCAGATTTAATACCAGTAATTGAAAGGAAAAGTAAAAACACTAAATGCTATTTGAAAATGTGTCCACAGATACAATAAATGTAGTGTGTTATGTCAATAGTTATGTTAGTGTATAATTCGAAGAAATGCTTTGCCGGTCCGTTAAAGATGAATTGAAGTGATTGAAACTCTCAACAGCTTAATTGTAAATTTTACAAAAAACATTTACTTCCTAAATAGTTATTGGGCAAAGAATATTTATTCACTTTACCCTTCGGACCAGCTTCGGACACTGACAAACGGGCGATTTCGCAAGTATCAGTTTTCATGTTCTTTGACAATTTACTGTGCTATAAACTCTGTGCTATTACGCCAGAATCTTTTTCCACTCATTGTGTTTTCCTAGTGTTCGTTGTTGATTGGAAATCGGAACTGCCGTGTTTCATTCTTCAGTGGAAGAAGTGGAATGGTACAATAAAAGTGAATTTAATTGCTCTGTCAATATATACGCTTTTGCCTGTGTTGAAGAAACCTAAGTGCTTCTTGTAACCGTCTAATAAATCATGGGTCGGAAGAAGAAGAAGCAGTCCAAGCCTTGGTGCTGGTATCCTTATTGCGAAAATATTTATGAATTTAAAACTAGAAATACGAAAATCTTTAGTTGTGTAATGGCGTTTATTGTAATTGAAGTTATTTTACAGTTATTCATTCAGGCTAATGTCTATACTTCCATTTCTAGCGACGTTTCTATATTTAGAAACTGTTAAGAAGTATCTCGATTTTCCTGTTTGTGTATTGTGCTTTTATTACAGTGAACTCGTGGAGTATGCTCTTTCCATGTCTGTATGTTCATTTGAATTGGTGTTTTCTTTAGCTTCTCTCAGGTATTGCAATAGGGAATTCGATGATGAGAAGATCCTTATACAACACCAAAAAGCAAAGCATTTCAAGTGTCATATATGTCACAAAAAATTATACACTGGACCGGGCTTGTCAATACACTGTATGCAGGTATTGTGTTACTTCAGTATTTGTTTTTACAATTATTCAAAGTACTTGTGGAAAATCTCAATTTATTTTTCCTAGAATTCAATAAGTGTGCTATTATTTATTAGTTGGTTATATATTTTGGATTTAATATACCAAAATTTGCCAATTTGCTTATTTAACTTTTCAATTCGTGGAAGAATTTTCTGTTTAATAAATAGCTCTTGTGAGGTTAGTATCTGTTAGTAATTAATTGTCTGCATTCATTACAGTATTGTTGAATCAGGTAATTTAATTTTAAGATAATTAAGTCAAAATGGAAAACTCATGTTGATCTAACTTTTCAGTATATGTTAGAACGTTTGAAAACTCTGAACTTGTGTATTACAAGTTTTTCATAGCGAGGTACATGTTTTGGGTATTAATTGCTTTAATTAACTGCTTAATTATTGTTAATATCAATATCAAAACAAAACATCTTGGTTGGAAGTTTGCTGTATCAATGTCTTGACAGGGTCAATTTGGTCTCTTATATAATACACTTGGTAATTGTAAGATGTTGATGACAATTGATTTTTTTTAAATTGGGGCTTTACGGCTTTGCCAACATACAGGTCATCAGAACCCAACAACAGTTGATAAATTATAAAGTATTATATTGCAACATGGGCAACTATATAATGTCTTATAATTTATCATAATTAGTATATCTTTTATGGTAACATATCTTAGGTTTAAAGTTTTCCAATACTTATTCACTTCAAAACCTGTACAAATTTATTTTGCTGAGATTTCCTTGGAATTTACTGTGGGATAGGTCCATAATCTTGTTAAAAAACTTTCAAAGATAAAAATATTTTGTTATACCTCTACATAAGGAAAATTCCATCATTAAACAGTATTTTTGCAAATAAATGTCTTCTTATAATAAAATGATGTAATAAGTTATCTTTGAGTAGAAAAGGTGTAAAGTCAATCAGTCCAATTTTATAAGTCATTTTTTATTAATGCCTCGTTACTCATAATTAGAATAGTAATTCATTTTTCTTGAAATGTGTTTACTACCTGGGGTAGTAAACCATTTTTAAAATGGTCTTTTGGAAGAAAGATTCATCAGTCCTAATTACAAATATATTAACATTTTGCAAAATTGTAAATAGTTAACAAATTTTATGAGTAAAGATAGAATTATATAAAGTTTCAAATTAACTATTTAGTTTTGCGAAACTGCCAAAGAAGCTTGTAACTATTTTCTGAGAGTTATTTTATTACAATTATATATACTTTTTACTCCTGATTAAAAAAATTTCTGTATAGTGTGGGTGTGGTATTTCCCCAGAGGGTGGGAAGGTAAAAACCGGGAATATACCTGGTTATTTACCCAGAGCTTATTTAAGAACCAAAAGAATGGACATTTATTACATTTTTTGGATGTTTCATTGAGCATTATTGATTTCTATTCCTATTTCTTACCCTATTTCTATTCATATTTCATTAATTTTTATCTCCCATGTACATTCTCGTTTGAAGAATTTTTTTTCATTGGGTTTCTTTATGATCGTAGGGCAGGGACTGTTAGCTATTTCACTGAATGTTTTTGTCATTTGACATAACTTAATTTTATGTATGTGTGTGTGTGTGTGTTGATCTTCTACAGTGCAATTAGTGTTCTTAGTATTCAAAATAACTATGTTCTCATTTTGTGTTGAAAAGGTTTTGGTTGTTTTTATGAGTTTATTTATCTTATTAGTATTGTTATTTTTTGCCAATATAATAGGTGTATTCTTTGGAAAAGTTGGTTTTGGAATATTGTGATCTATTATCTTGCCTTCAATGTAATTTCTGTGGGGTATATGAGTAAATAAAGAATATGGAATTGTTGCAATTATTCTCCTTTTACTATTTAAATTTTTCTTATAACCTAAGATAAAAATGTGCTGCTGAATTAATGTCATTTTCTGATTGAAATGTTGAACTTTCATCTAAAGAGATTGCATATCTCTTCACATTGATTCTGAAAAGTGAGTTTTTTGAGTGATGATGATCCCAACTTCAGTCTATAAGTTGTTTGATTTTATTTTTTTATTTTGAGAAGTTTTCTATTTGGCTGTTTGGGGCTTAATTTCGTAGTAAGAATGATGCAATTTTTGGTTTTCAGCAGTTCATCTCTTAAAATCTAGGAATGTTTTCTTTAATCCTTCAGGTTTTTTAGTTAAATTTTAATAGTTGTCATATCTTTAGGTATATTCCCCCTCTTTTATGTGTAATGAATTGGACCAGAATGCCAAACTTTGAACTAGGAATAATATAGTGCATAAGCTCTGCGGTATCACCTGGGGCTATGCTGCTACCACTCTATGCACTAGGTCTCATATACTATGCAGCCAAGTGCTGTGACCCTGCATGACTTTGTAGTGCCCATGTAATCTGCTTCCATGAACAGTCTGTTAAAGCAATGTGTATAATTAACTGGGTGTATGAGATGTACCACAGTACATTTTCTGCCTGTTTTGAGTCCAAACCCCAACTTGACCTGCAAAGGAAAAAGGAACTTGTGAGAAAGAAGACAGAAAACCTAACAAGAGAGATTTGTTAGTGCATTAGGACTTCCAAGACCTCCACGTTAAGGGGCTTCAATTCAGGCATCCATCTGTCCTGACAGCAGAACATGTAGATAGCTAGAATTAGAAGCTAAACATCTGGGATAATAGATCATGTCTCCATCAATTACATTTGGAAACAACGATGGATACCACTCTCCTACTTTCGGTCTGCACATTTCTTGTATTACCACCCATCACCCTGACTTAGACCTGCCACGTAAGACATTAACATCCTTTAACAGAATCAGAACTGGTCATGAGAGAAGCACCAATATGCTACAAAAAGGGGAAAAATATCCCCCTCAAAGTGTTACTTTGGAGCTGAAAAGCTGACTTTGGCACAGCACCCAGGAATGTCTTCTAAAGCGTACCCTGGCGACTCTGTGGACTTCCTGATAGCAACCTAATCAATATTATTTTTAATGTTTTATTTCTAATCTAGGCTTAAAAATATTAGTTTGTATTGGATATGTTTCTTTATGTAGGAAGAAAAGAAAGGCATATGATATATAATGAACCAGAAAACTACATCACTCTCTCTTGCTAAACTTGTTTTTTTCTTCTAGGTTCATAAAGAAACCATTGATAAAGTTCCTAATTCTCTTCCCAATCGTTCTAATATTGAAATAGAAATTTATGGAATGGAAGGTATTCCTCCAGAAGATATAAAGGATCACGAAAGGCAGAAACAAGGCAAGTTTTTTGTACTCAAAATATGAAAATGTTTTGCCAGTCTAGGTATGGTTGTAGGTTTCAAAAGATCCATTTTTAGAAAATTTGCTGCAATTGTGTGATGTTATTAGAGAAGTTTACAATTTATTGAAACAGGATTGTGTTTGCCTGTCATTTATATTTTTAACATATTATTTTTATGATTCTGGAAGACATATTGCTGAAGAATTGAGTAGAATCTTCAATATTCTGATACCTAATAGTAAAAAAAATACTCAAACTAATTTTGTTTAACAATTGAATTGTGATAACTTCAACAGTTTCAAACCTTTTTGAACTTTTTGATTAATCTGTGCAAGTGTGACTATTTTGAAAATTTATGATGTTGAAACTGAGAACCTGACTTTATTCGTGATACTGTTCCTCTTTTTTGCTGTGTTGTACAAGTAGTAAATATTGGTGTTATAGATCTTGTTGAATCAATATTCTTGTTTCTTGTATAGCTTCTTCAATCTATCAGCAATAAAAGGAGTGAGAAGTATAATTTTTCATAACCATAACTGTTTGATCTTCTGGGTAAAGTTTCCCTAATGATTTCCTTTTAAAGTGTTGTAGTATGTAAGTTGTCATGTGTTTGTGGTGCCATGTGTTCTGTAACTTCAAAATTTTCCTCCCTTGTAGAGGCCCCTTTTGTTATCGATTCTGAAGTCTGTATATATATTTCCTATACATGAAAAAAGTATTCATGTACTTTTTTTAGTGTAGCATTGTGTCAACTTTGTACTGAACAGTTAAAATAATTGATTTTTAGCTGTTTATTTAGACTAAAAGTTTCTTTGGCATCAGTTCTAATGCGCATTTTAATGGAAATACCTTCTTATGCTATGGTCAAAGGCACACAATTATGGTACTACAAAATAACCTGGAATTTTAAAATAACTATTTATGAAATTGCCCGGAGATGTATGAAATATGGACATTATGCATGAAAATCTATTTAGAGTTTATTACTTGAACCTTAGGTGTACCACTTCATGATAGATATTTATTTTTCATTTTCCTCCCCCACAGGAGGTCGTCCTGGTTCTCCTAGCAGTGGAGAGGATGAACCCGCGCCTAAAAAAACGAAGCCAGAGGGACTTCTGGGTAACGGACCTGGTGCAATGCCTGGCTCTAGTGCAGTCATGCAGGGCATGATGCCTCCACATCCTCAGGGACCAATACCACCTCACCCCATGGCACCTCACATGGGTCAGTTTGGCCCCCCGATGGGGCACCCTATGATGGGACATATGGGACATCCTATGGGGCCACCCTTTATGGGACCTGGGTAAGTTTCTGCTTACTCTCCTTATGTCAGGGAGTGTCAGTGTGCATGTGTATTGTTCAGTATTACATCAATCCATCTTTAAGCCAAAACTTGATACACTATTTTTTGTTGATCCAATAATTTACTCTAATTCTTACCATTGCTGCACAACCAAATTGTTTTTAAAATTGTAATAAAAGAATAATAATAACAATAACGAAAATAATAAGAATAAGAATAAAAAAATCTAAATTGACTGAAAACTCCTTAAGAGTATAAATAAAACCATGCCAAATATTGCATGTTCTTCTAAAATGTTTAAGAATTTTATTGATTTTAGTAGAAGAAGCTGATAGCTGTTCCTACTCTCCCAAAATATTTTGTGCGTACAAATTAATATTTAATAAATTGTGAATTCATCTGTTATATTCCTGTATTTTCTTCATTCCATTGTTATAGCACTTGAATATAATCAGTTGAAATGCTAAAATTACTGATTGAAAAATTGGACGTGATCAAAATCAATGGAATGGTCCCTTGTTTGCATCTGGAGAATAAATTAGTTTTCTGTCTATCATGCGGTCATAAGCAGTATTTAATTGTTTTAATTATTTAGTTAAGATATAAAAACTATGTGAAAAACAATTTGTTTTCTTTCAGAATGCCCATGATGGGACCAGTTGGTTCAATGCCACCTCCTCCTAACATGGGTATGGCTGTGTCTTCAGGAGTAACCAATCCTTCGCAAAGCAAACCTCTATTTCCCAGTGCGGCTACTGTAAGTTTTTTTTTCCTGTTTTGTGTGAACAAGTATGTTAAGTTAAAACTGAACATGTGATATCTAGTTTTTATTCAAATGATGTCCATGATGCTGTATTACCTCTCTTTCATACTTAACAATGTTAAAAATGGGAAAAAATGTCATTGTGGGAAATAAGAAACTTGAGAATGTTGTATAATGAATGGGGCCCAAGTGTTAGATCATGCAAGATGCAGGAGGTAGCAATAGGGCTCTGGAATGTCTACTTGCTTTCAATCCTACAGAATAGTCTTTTAAAAAATTTGATTAAAATAAGGAACTAAAATCTTTTGAAGACTACGCATTTTCTGTGCCGCCATCCATGTGGGACTGAGTATGCTTCCGTCGCTCAGGCCTGAAGGCTTACAGGTGTCACAATGCTTAACTCTGGAAAATGTTTTTATAAATAAACTGAATCTTTCCACCACCTTGTTTTACTCAATCAATACTTTTAACACTCTCAGAAAATATATAATGAGATAGAAAAATAGGTATAGGGTGTAGGAAAACTGATAAAACTTGAAAAAGTCTGTGTTAATACTTTTCTGTATAAATATGATTTTCAAATATTTGAAGTGGGGTAATACTGTATTTTTTTCATGTTGCACGAGAATTTTCCCGTGAGGAAGCCCTTAACTGCTATTTTCTATTTGTGGATTTAATATTTTAATCTTTTTGTGTAATATTTTGTAACTTTTTGTATCATGTTAGCCCACTACCAGCTCTAGTGCTGCTCCGGTAGGTGCAGATTTCAAACCAATATCTTCTGCAAACACTCAAATTGGACCCATCAAGCCGACTTTTCCTGCATACAGGTATGTACCCTTTTCTTGATTAGCAGAAGCAATAGCACTGAAGATTTTGGACAAGCATTGGACGTATGTTGTTCTTGTTTAGTGCTGTTTTATTGTTTGCGGGGCATTGAATTTTTGATGAAATGTATTCCTGCTTTTCTAGCACTGCTAACAGTCAGAGTAATCAAACAACACCAGCACCTTCGTCTGGAGATGGCTCACAGAAAGTTGTTCTCATCAACACAACAGGGGCTTCGAGCAAGATAATTCACCCTCAAGAGGACATATCCTTGGTACGTTTTCCCATTGAGTCACATTAGTATCAATTGCTTTCTATTGGTCTCTCTTCAGTTTTTCTTTGTTGAAAAAATGTTATGAACAATACACCATAGAAGGGAAAATGTCTTGTGTATAACTGAGTGATTTACAGTATATATGAGGAATTAATGGTGTGTTGAATTTAAATATAAATATATTAAGTGAAACTTGAATGCACACACATACACCATGGATGTCTCTCTGCATACACGTATCATCTACCTTTAGTGTTGTTGTCAATAACACTGCTGTATATGATGGCTTAAATGTAATATCAATCAACTTTTTTTAATTTTGCAACCAAAAAAGTGTATATAGTTTATTTGGGAGTACCAAAAGTATATTTGTGAGTTTGTAGTTCAACATTACATGAAGCTTCAGTTGCTGTGATACAGATTAAATTCCCAAGAACATTTTGATTACAAGATTTTTTCTTAAGAAATAGAAAACAAATCATCATTTAGGCTAAAAAAATTCAAAATGTAAATCACTTAAACACTAATTATTTAGATTTTTTCATATTCTTGAAATGTATGAAACTTAACCTGGCACTCAAAATTATGCCTAAGCAACCTCTCTGGAATGGAATGTTGAGTAGTTTAAGCAGTGAAGCGGTGTACATAGCCCTTGCAAATCATCTACTGAAAGAAGAGAACCGGGTAATCAGGAAAGGATGTAAGCGAGCAAATATTGAATCTTTTTGCAAGCACTGAATAATCAGACTGAACTACCTCATCATTCTGTAAGACAGAGATCTAATAAATCTATGTTGAATACTCCCCAGTTCACTGGATTGGTTCTCATGGGAAGGTGAACAAATGCCTGAAGTGTTATGTAGATCTGATCAGTCGGGTATAAATGAATTATAGAACGTCTGATTTCTAAAATCTACCAGTTTCCTAAATACAACTATTTATATCCACATTGCTTTATTTCTTATAAATTTAACACAATATGTGAACTAAAAGACAGCTTGCTATTGGATATAGCACCAAGATCTTTCTTCATCACATCTTTATAAATTACAGTTATCCACCTGATTTGTGTGTTTAAACCCAATATTACTTCCTCTAAAACAGGTGGTAGGTGTACATTTATAAACATAAGTTCTAAATGAATTTGTTACATACCGCTCCATTAATGCATCCATGTCTCTCAGAAATGCATGTAAATCCTCAATACAGTTCACAGTTCAAAATTTTTTTGTATCTTCTGCAAACATGAATATTAATCAAATTAGAAATAGATTGAAATTATTAGATTTTTTTGTTTAATTAATAGTTAAACAGAGGTCTTTTAAGGACTACTTCATTTTTGATTCTCCTTTTTTGTATTGTGCATACAGGAAGAAATTCGTGCAAAATTACCAAAATATCAAAGACCACCTCCTGTGAAAACGGTAGATTGTTCTACATCTACTCCTCAGGCACATATTGAGGTAAGTGTGGATGTATATTTTATTTACAAGATCAGTCCCCTTATTTATATTTAATTTGTTTTTGGTTTTTTAATTACAAATTTTTCCAAATAATTGTTGACATGCATTTTGTTGGGTGTTGAATTGTCTTAACTTAGTTTTGATGTGTTAATATAATATATTGAGTCAATCAATTATTATCATGCTGAAACTTTTCTTTGTGAGAGTTATAGTAAGGTCGTTTCATTACCTTCAAGTTACTTCCACCAAATATTCCCTTTTTACAATTAAAATGCAGTACACCCTTATTTAACAAATTTGTTGGGATTCAAAAATGTTCCATCTTGTTTCATGTTACATTGAATGTGTGATTCATGAAATGTAATAGTAGTCTGTCATCGTGGTATATGTGACACCTTGTGAGGCTTAAATCTGTCCTGTGGAGTTCACAAGAATTCCTGAAGATAGAGAATAGAAAATCGAGACTAGAAAGCACCTCTGGGAATTGTTTTGGGATAGTGTCTTTTCTTAAAGTTATTTTTCTAACTTGCTTGTGTACAAATTGACAATTTTTGGGAAATAATGTGTAATTTACAGCCTCTCCCTTGATCCACCAATGGTCAGGACAAATCTGGGAAAAGTATGATGCAAGGTCTTATAGCCAAATATTTAGTTTTTAATCTTACATTTCTTTATTTTTAATATTATGTAAACTATAAAATACATTTGGAGGGTGTTTGGACACCCAGGACACCTCCCTGCCTTGCTAAGCCACTTTCTGTGACATTGAAGAAATTTCGGGGTATCCTGCCTCGGAGGCACACTGTGTGTTAAATGCCGGTGCAACTTGCACAGCTTGCTGAAAAATGATGGTATGCATCAAAATGAGGAGACCTGACTCATGTGTCGGCAGGGGAAAAATACTTGGGAGTCTTGCTGCAGAGACACTTTCTGTCTACCAGACACTATCCTTTCAATATCATAATAGGATACCTTTTAGCTCATATATTCATCCTGCTGAATTTTAACTGTCTGAAGCAATAGCTGAGGGTGGGAACAAATGCTAAAACATAGAATTGAAATATCTATGTTGAGTATGTGGCAAGCAGAAGTCTTTGCCAGATGTGTTCATCCTATGACATGCTCTGGGGATTTTAGATTACATCAGTTTTTTATAAAGACTCCAATCCACTGTTAAATCGGGGTAATACTATTTGTTTTTTGGTTTTTTTTTGTATAAACTTCTTAGATGGTTAATATTTTTTTGTAGTAAGTGTAATTACAGTGCACTGCATGAAGGTCTGAAGAATTTGTATGGCAGTGATTGTCTTTAGGATGTACCCTGCTTTTTGATTCAACTGGTAAGACTTGTATTCATTTTGCATACTTGCCAGTGCTTCACAAATTCTTAATTTCATATTCCTTTTGCACATAGCATGCTCATATTATTTTCCTGCTTGAAATTTTACTTGTTATGCTTCTTACATGTTAATTTTAAAATTCAATTCTGTTTTTGTCTGCTTTTTTATATGAAGTGCATTTATTGTTTGTTATACCCATAGATCTGTTTGTGATTTCTTTCTGTTACGTGAAGAGATTAACACTTTCCTAATTCTTTCAAATTTTCAGGGAAGGTTTAGAAGACGACAAAGCTTGCTTTTATAATTCATGAATAAACTCTTCAAATGCATTGTTAGCAAATTACCCTAGTGCATTCACTACTTTCCCCCTCCCCTTTTTTAATGTAGATACTTCTTTATAGACTGTTTTATTCTTGAGTATATACTGAATTACTTTTCTTGTTACATTAAATAGAGTGACTTATCTTTAATACCGGTGGTAGTATTTCTCATGAATCCAGCGTAACCTGAAAAGTTATGTCCATCATCGTGAAACCGTACATAGATTAAGACACGTGGATCCTCCTTGTTTGAAATTTTTCTTCAGTATGAAAAAAAATTAACTGGAGATGTATCCTGGTCAAATTCTAATGTAGCATTTCAGTTGTGATTTATTAGTATTGGCTCATGAATTTCCTTCCTCTTTGATTCAGTACTTCCTGGTTTAAAAAATTATATTCTTTGATCTCCTTGTGATGGGGGGGGGGAGGGGGGGGGGCAGGGAATCTTTGCGTGACATACCTCAAAACCAAAGAAATTTACTAACCTCCCCTTAAAAATTTATTTCACACTCATCCAAAAACCCACATCCTGACTCCTGAAAATTTAACTATAGCTTATTTTTAACGTTATTCCAGTGGTGTTATGGCGAATTTAAGTGACAGGATCGCCAAATTTCCTGTGCTCCCCACTTAAAGGCGGTCTTGTATCGCCAACCAGAAAATTTTTAAAATTAATAAGCTAATTTATACATTTTAATGCCCTCTATAGTTGATTTTTGGCATTATAACTTTTTTCTGTAACCTGAAAAAAGATACATGTATATTTTGGCCTGTATTTTTTCTTACCTAATACTTATTCTGAAATGTGAATATTCATACTGATACAACTCTCTTTACGAACGAAATAAAATTATCATATGCACCATGTTAAAATAATTTTGTAATCCTTAGAACTGGCACATTTTTGGTGCTTGTTGTTATGAGGAAACATTGCGTACAATTTTCACTATTTTGCAGAGCACGTGTCAAAATTAAATGGTTTGTTAAAGAAAATCAACCCCTCTGCTCTCATGCTATATACCAGGTCTCCTGATATATTCAATTTGAAATTTGTTTCTCTAATTCTGTTTCTTGTAACTTCATTTAAAATAATATCTTGTATAAAGATATTAGTGAAAAATAAACTTATTCCAAAAACCAGTGTCAGAAGGGTGTTCTGGCACATTCCAGCACCATGACACCACTGCTTTATTCATTCTAAACACCTGAAAAGTCTCAAAACAAGAGTTGAAATGTGTATTTATGAATGTATCACAAACATTGTGAATAGTCCATTAAAAAACGATATTTAAATATATCAGAGAACTATTAGATTTGAAAGTGGGTATAAATGAGACAATGTTGATCATATTTGTGTGCATTTTTTCTTCTTAAACCTTTGTGTTATCTTGATATAACAAGAGGGTTTCTCTGCAAGATATGCACAATTAGCCAAGAAATAGACTGTAATCCACATATCACGTTAGAGGTTTCACTGTGTATCTTTATTGATTAGTATTTGTCAGCATTTATTGCTGATCAAAGACCATAAATTTTCTTGCTTTAATATTCTATTGTAAATCATAGATTGTTTAAGAAGAAATGGAGGTATATACATATATGTAGATTTAAAAAGAAAAAAATAATTATCTAAAAAAAGTTCTTTTTGAAGGTAAATATTAGACCTTGTGTTACTTTCATTGTGATTCACTTGACCCCACCCTCCCTATCATCCATTGGTTAACTTAAGGATGGCTCCATGAGGTGTGTATTTCACTTTTTAAAAACTTCAAAGTATTAGAATTTATTGAAATACTGAAGCTAGTAGAAGTCAATGTATGTATTTAATCTGCATGAAATTATTTCTGCTTAGCAGTGGCTTGACCAAAATGTGCATTGTGCTTCAACTTCTGGTGTGGAACATTTGTGTTAAGTTTTCTACATTTCAGAAAAATAGGTATTTGCAGCAGTTGTGTTTTATTAGAAGTGCAATGTTTTTTAATGAGTTTCGTGATTGTAATTAAATACTTGGTTTAGAAACTTTTAATATTCCATTGGAATCGTAATAAAATAGTGGCAGAGCTTTATTCTTTTCCTTGAATTAAATGTATTATGAAAGCAGTATACATGGCTTTTAGTTTTTAGATTCTTGATTGGCATGCAATTTGCATGCGTGCTTATTCACACTATCCTTAAATTATGTACTTTTTTTCTTAGATGTACTATGTGCTCTTTAGGTTTCAGATTATTTTATTTGATGATCAGGAGATACAGTATGTTTGACAAATATTATTTTCCTAAACTATAATGTAGTCTTTGTGAACAATTCATTTCTGAGACTAAGATTATCATGTACAATGGAGAAGATTATAGGTTGAGGATAATAATTTGTTCTTTGAATTTCTTTTACAGAACACATATTTGTGTTGCAAAATAGTTAATTTACCATCCCCTTTCTACATATGTTGAATGCTGTTAATGTGACTTACAATGTGCTGGCAAGTAATACCTGAAAGCTATTTGTCCAATTGATATCTTACTTCATTTCTATGTTTTCTTGTCTGATTATTTCTCTCTTACACCACATACATTCTATGGAACTTACAAGTACACACAATTTTTTTATGCATTTGGCTGGAGGCGAGAGGTCTCTATTCCATTCATGTTTCTGGAAATGACAATTGTGAATGTGGGAAATCCTTCATATTCGCTATTGATAATGGATTGTGGATTATACCTGATTGTGCGGTAGTGTTAGAAGTATTATTTAAATGCTCAGATTTGATAAAAAATGTAAAGTTTTAATTATTAATTGCAGTACAGGTCTGTGTGTAAGTTTCATCACTAATTTCAAGAAAATTAATGCTTAAAAACTTCATACGTAAGTGTTTTTGTACTTTCTGATTACAACATATTCCTGAGAACACTTCAGCTTTTCTTGGCTTGAATTAAGCTTAACTTCTTTGTTCTGTCTCTCAGTTGTTAATGTAGATCGGTGGTCTTTTATACGCAGTGTAGATCTTGACAGTCCAAAATACCGAAATCTAAATGAATACCAGTTTTGCGATAAAAGGATTTGTGTTAAAAGGATTAATGAAAGAAAATTATTTAATGAAGATGATGTAAGTGGAATAGGATAAGCAACTGAATATCATATTCCAATAAATTTAATCAACTTTTACATTTTTATTTATGAAGGATGCTTAAAAAGCAAGGAACCCATTGGGGAAAAAATGCACCCTGGGAACATTTTTCAAAGGAAAGTAATAATGAAACAGAATTTTATGGTTAATTAATACTCATTGGAAAACCAAGCCCTCCCAATTTCAAATTCATTCTTCGAATATGAAAATAAATATATCTGAGGGGTGCCTTGAGCAGAAAATTCTCTCTATGCTCTAGAAAACGTAGCATGTCTTTTCATGTCATGAATATTGTCGTCATTTTGGTAATGATGGATATTGCAGCACTCGGTTGTATCACTTACAAAGAATACTCACAGATCATTATACTGAAGATTCAAGCTTTGTGTCTCTTAGAACTGTTCTGCTGTACTTCACAAAAAAAAACACCACTACTTTGCAGGACAAGGTAAGCGGTATGTTGAACAACCGGTGCACATTTGTTAAACCCTTTCAAAGCAAAGGTATATCTGAGAAACGCATGTTACAGATCATCTGTTTTTTTTGTGGGGCTTTAGGGCTCGTCAACATCGAGGTCATTAGAGCCCTTAAGCATGTTACAGATCATCTCTGTTGTAGGCATACTGGTTTCTTTTCTGTGAATGATATTCTTTTCAAGAGTCTTATTGTGTGTTTATTTTTCTCTTTTTTTATGTAGATGCCACCTTTGGTTGTTTGTTTGCATGGTAGATTGTGTTGGTTTAACTTGTCTCAATATTTCCTACAACAGTATTTTCCTATTTAGTGAAGTCTTGTGTGTGAGAAAAACTATGTGCTATTGATTATTGAATCAACTTTTTTCTTCTTCTCAAAAACTTAACTCTTTATGAATATGTCATTATAAAATTGTATTTGAACATTCTTGCGTTGTTCCTGGTGCGAGTTGAATAGGTAAATATTTATTTTCAGGGGAGTTAGAATGGAAAAATATGATAAATTGAGCTTCTGTATTCCTGGTTTGGTTTCTCTATGCTACTGTTATTGTTTTCTTTGGATCATTCTGATAAAAAAAATTTATGTTAAGAAATTTGTATTCAATGTGATATCTGTAGACAACTCAGTGAGATTGAATTTCAACTCTAGTGTACACTGAAATATCAAGACATTGTGTGGAATGAAAATCCATCTTAACTTTGAAGCTAGCAACTCCAACCTTCATGCAACAAAAATAGTCTATTAAAAATAAGGTTTCAGGGTAACTAGAACCCACTGAATTGAAATACACCTCACAATTCATTAATATTCCAACAAACTTTTGCAAGAAAATTTGAGGTGCATTTTGCAAGAAATGTGCACTGGGGATGAAATTCAACTGGAGTTTTCTGTGACATAGAAAGTTCACGTAAACATGTGTGCAAATCCGTGATGTAGGATCTTCATCAACCTTCACATTTTAATCCACTTCAAGTATAAAATAAACAAAAAATTATATTTCTGTTTATATCATGTTCATTTGTCCTGTTGTTATGTTTATTGTTATAATTTGTTATTACTTGATCACCTGATGATGACGTAAATCTACTTTGAAAGTAGTGAGCTCTTCACAGACAATAAAAATATTATTCGTCCATCAAAGGTTGTAAGTTATTAATTATTTATTTAATTAAAATAAACAAAGTTAAAATAATGTAAAATTGCAGTCATTCAAAGTTCCTTGTAAAATTGGCTGTGATACGATTAATCTCATGTATATTTTAGAAATTATTATGGATAATTAATGTACTATCTTTATTTTTACATATCTGAAACATTGGAAATGAGTGAGGCCACTGAATTATTGGAACTGTATGGATATACATCAGGGTCTCTATGAGGATCATTTCTTCTTCATGATTCTACAGCATGACTGTGCAACTGAATCCAAAGCATAGTGTAGTGTTCAGTTTCAATCGCACTGTGACTATCATGTACCGATCGGAATGTGCGACTTGTCATCTTGATACTTCTCTCAATAATGTCAACCCTTAGCTACTGAAGTTGATCAAAATCATCACGATTGATTCACTAGGTTTCAAAGGATTTCAAGTTTTCTTCTGAAAAAATATCATAATTGTCTTTGTATTAAATAAACAGTTCACTCTCCTAAGTTTGAAGTAGCAACTACCTTTTCTTAAACTCCATACATTTATGGCTTCCAGGAATAACCAGGTAACAATGGCTTTGTGAATGGGGGGGGGGCGCTTCTGTTTCATTTTTTGCAAGTTTCATTTGTATTGTTCTAAACAATTGAAAAACTTATATTCTTCTTCAATCAAGTGGTGGAATTTCATGTACAAACCATATAAAAAGTAATAACCAGTTAAGCAGGAATAAACAGGTAACTCCAATACTAATTTTCTTTAAAAAAAAAAAGCAAGTTACATACTTAAGAATTTAGAAATAGGGTAAAATAATAAAAACTCGATGAATTAAGGTATCTAGGTAACTTTTTTTTTAATGGTAAAAACACCATTAATGTTTCATTATAGAAAAACATATTTTTTCATCTTGACTATGAAGTATTACAATAGCACATTAGAACAAAGTTATTACAAAAAATGTTGTCGCAGAAAAAAGTCTTGGAAACTTAAAAACCGCCATAACTTGATAAAAGAAAAAGTACGCTTTCCTGGTTATTGCTGAAAGCTACAGATATAGCCCCCTTGGGATATGAGGGTGATTAAAAAAATAACTGTTGAACTATATTCTGGTAAACATGGTAACTGGTTTGAAGTTTTGAAATAATTGTAGCTCAGATAATGAGTAGTTCTATAGTAGCTCTATATAATAAAATAGTTTGTTTTATATTGCATGATGTGTGAATAGTCTAATCTAGAAAGGGGAACTAAATATTTGTTATTGTATTCTTTTTCAGTTCTCTTAATATTTTGATGAAAATGAAAATACCCCATTTACTGTGTTAAGGTTGACTGGATTAAGTGGTGGTATCTTTGATGCAAATCAGTAGTGCATGCCTGGTGGATTAACTACATTGTTTGCCTTGATCTACTTGACCTTACCTTATATAGTCTATTGGAGCAATATCTTGCATGCACCTTACAGTTCTCTTCCTCTGCTATATCATGTAAATAGTTTGGGTGGAGAGTTTTTTACTTAATATAGACAATGTCTTTGGTTAAGTTTTTTCTTTCTCCTTCTCATAAAAACATTTTTGTACTGTCTGGAAAAAATTAAAATATTTAGTTGTGTTTCTGTTGGTGAAGTGGGATATCATTGAATATGTTGATATGTCTTTCCTGTAATGTCCTTACACTTTCCATGTGAAACTACATTAGTTTTTTGGTAGCAGTTTTCTTTATTTCTTTCTCGCAGGGTTTCTTGAACAAATTAAAATTATTTCCATTTATGATATTCTTATTTGTAATATTCCTTGTTCTCATTGTCGTTGTCTTGTGATAATATTTCCAGAAACTCTTNTTTTGTAATATTCCTTGTTCTCATTGTCGTTGTGTCTTGTGATAATATTTCCAGAAACTCTTTCCTTGTGATTTTTACAAAAGGTAGCTTGTTTGAAAACCTCTTAATGTATGAGTAAGAATGTATTGACTCCACTATACGCTTGATTTAGAAGTGAAGTAATGAGAAAATTTGTCTTATAGGAGGATCGCAGAGCTATTCTGCCTTCTTTCCAGCCACGTCCTCCAATGGCAGTCGCTGCAATGCCATCAGTGTCAGTGTCGATCGCACCGCCAGTCAGCAGCGTGGCAATAATGTCCTCAATGGCTGGACCTCACATTATGCGGCCTGCTATGTCCCTTGGTCCACCCGCAATGATTGGAGGTAACGTGAATATGATGCGGCCCCCTCCCTTAGGGCTTCCACCAGGTAAGTTGCCACACTCAGTGTGCTGAGCAGGTTGGTGAGCAAATTTTTAAGTAACTCCTTTCCATTAAGAAACATCTCTTGTATATGTGGAAAATCTTTATTTATAGTATCTTTTAAAACCAATGTCATCACAACAATTCAATCCTGTGAAGTCAAAAGCTTTCTAATTTTTAAGATAACTGTATAAGTTCCCTCTTCCAAAAATTGAATATAATGAAACTGATGTTAGTTTTATTTGAAATCTTTTTTGGGGTATTAAATTAACAGTATTAGTGAAGCAACAAAAATGTGTATTAATTGTATTATTTGAAAGCTATCCAGGAACTCTTGTGAAACTCCAGGTTTTCTGTGCTGCGTAAGATTATTTGAGCGTATCATAAGATAGCACAACTTCCTAAAATCTATTATATTTATAAATTTTGGGTTATTTTAAAATGATATAGTCAGATTGGTTAATATTTTTGTAATGTTGATTTTTGATTCCTCTTTATATTAAATTGACTATTATGATAACTTCTATTAAATAATAAATTGACCATAAACATCCATTTGAAGAGGATTTTATTGGACTGGTGTCTTTGTAATAATCAAGCACATAGCAATTTGGTCATTTAACTTGCACCTCAGGTTACTATCTTAAAAACTCATATTCCTCTGGCTGGCNTAGCAATTTGGTCATTTAACTTGCACCTCGGGTTACTATCTTAAAAACTCATATTCCTCTGGCTGGCAGTGTGTTGACTTTCAAAACTTTTTGCAACATCTTTGGATTATCGAAGTCGCTATGTTTTATTTCTCATTTATTGCTATTTAAGTTAAAGTATTATTTATTACTTTAAATANTTTCTCATTTATTGCTATTTAAGTTAAAGTATTATTTATTACTTTAAATATAATTCTGTTTAAAGAACAAAATAAATTTAAGTATGCTCACATGCATCTTCTCTGAATTCATTCATACCTTTTGGTTGTGAAACTGATACCCGGGAATCTTACATCCATCATTCATTATTGTTTCATTTGTTGTTACACTGTATGAAATGGTATATAAGTTGTGTGTGCGTTGGATTGTGCATGTTGTTATTGCAGTGTTGGGGAATATTCTCTAAACTCAACTTTTCTGCTTTTGAGTGCCGAAGAATCTTCACCATTATTTTACCAATCTTGTAATTTGTATTTGTCTTTCTTGTATTTTTCATTGGTTCTACTGAAGTGAGTGGATTTTACTGCTAATTTAGTTAACTTTTCTCACTAATAATTACAATTGTTTGACATTACTTTGATATGTCGATACCAATGACATTTGTTTAAAGCTATGATGTTAATGTGTTGTTGCAGGAATTATTGGAGCATTACCTCCTGGAGCTGTTCATCCATACGCGGCCGCTCCGCCTATGGCCTTCCCAGCCCCCCCAATGCTGACACCCATGATGCCTCCTCGCTTCAGATGATCAGGTTTGTTGGGGGGGCTCTGGCTCCTGTGGTCAAATGACCCTAGGCTTGTGCCGCTGGCTTCTTGCCCGTTGTAGCATGCCAACGAGGATTGCTGAAATTCACAATCGATTGCATTCTCATCCGTTTCACACTGTCCATGCTGAAGAATGGACCAGCAATAGTCCGCAGATTGAAAAAGAGTGGTGTTGTTTTCATTATATAAAAAATGTGTTGCAAATTGGGCAATGAAATTTGAAATCTTGTGTATGGATATTTTAATGTATTGACAGTTGCATCTTTTTTTTTTTCTTTTTTTTTTTTTCCAACAAAAAATTATTGTATAGCAATGATTATTGCTTCAGTGCAGTTCTGTCATTGTGTTCAGCACTTCTGTTACTTTACCTGTAGCTCAGGAATAGAATGTGTTTTCAGTGTAGGTGTGTGAAATCTCTTCTGCAGGTAGGCACAAATTTAATAAATCAATTAGTTTACCATCGTATTTATTTGGATATTTTATTTTCTTTATTCTTCTTTCTTTTTAACTTTTTAAGAACCTGGATACTCATTTCAGTGACCGAAATATATTTGTAATTAACACATATTCTTATAAGTGTTGACAAGTAACTTTTACTGGACTAATTAAAACATTGTTTTGCTAAAGTTGTTCTCGTTACTTAATATATGATGTGTCATTTCATATGTTATATTGAAGTATCGATGATGTGGCAGGAATTTGAAGAAACTGGAAATTTTCCTCCTGATCAGAAATTGTCAGTTGGTGACAAAGTGGTTGCCAGTGTTTGCAAGTATGGTCTCTTGTCTTTACACATGTTTGTGATGATCCTGTTCTGATGTATGGTCTGACATTCAAAAGAAAAGGTATTGATAATGTAATACCCCTATATATTGTGTAAAACATCTTGCAAATCTTGACTAATATCAAAACTTGAGATCTTTCATAAATTACTCAAGATTTATTCAATTGAGAAGATTAAATATATACATCTCTTGGAAGTTCTATGGTTAAATCTTAAGATAAGTCTTGTGAGCTAGCTTGTTGCAAGACCTTGCTATTTATTTCATTAGTAGAATTTTTAGGCAACAAGTAATAACTAGAAATATTTTATCAGTAGCAGATGTGTACCCAACTTATTTATACATCAATTACACTACTCTTTTAACCTTAATAGATGAAAATCATTGATGTTAACAAGAACATTACATTTTCTCTTTGATTCTTGTTTACAAATAGTAATAGATTTAGTTCACACATGATACCAATAATAATTTTCATCTTACATGATGGAGTTATATCCATTCTAAACTATATTCCGTCTTTGACTACAATTTAATTTGTCTGGTCTCCGGCTGGAATCCAAATAAAGAACATATCTGCTGTAAAAATATAAGTCCACCACCTAAGCAATAAAATATGTATAGTTTAGAATCCTGTGTGCTATTTATGAAAGACTACAGAAAATATTTATATTCCTTTTCCGTATTCTTGTTTGTATTCTTACTGTATAGAATTGAACGTGAATGTTAACTTCTACTTCTCTATATTTTTATAGTCGATGGAAAAAAGTGAGAGTTAAAATGTCATATTATTTCAAAATGTTCAGTAGCCATTAAATAATAAGATATTCCTAAAAACAAAGTTAATATTTGCATTAATTGACTGAAACTTAAACACCAAAAGTAACTGATGCGAAATTAAATTTACAAAACCTTATCTTTATGTAGACCTTTGAACTCATTAATTGTCATGTACGAATTTTCTGTATCTGTGTTGAAATGTATGTCCTCTTCAAATTATGGCCAGTATTGCTGAATTAAGAATATAGCAATTTGTGAAAACAAAGTTAATCGTATCCCTTGCGATTGTAGTTTGGAAGTGTTGTATCTCGTGTTGTGCTGATGTTAGAAAAACATTTTCTAAAATGTAGGCCAGGTCTTTATGTGCAAATTATTTTTGTAGTTACTTGATAAATAGCTTGTGTTGTCTTGTTACAATGTTCCATCTAGTCTACAAGAATTTTTGTTCTTGTATCAGGTTTTTAAATTATTTCAGTAATTTGAGGCCATCACTGATTCATCCATTACAATAGGGCATTATTCACTTAGAATTTAAAAAAATTGTAGTTATTTCATTGAAAAAATCAATAAGAATTAGTTATCTTCTTTCTTGATTTTTTTTTAAATGTATAATTTTGTAAGTAGGAATGTACACTCCACAAACATTTTCATGAGTAATTACCCTTTTAAATTATTGTTCTTATTTTTTATTTAAAGTCAATTGAAATGTAGGTACATATTGATAAGATCTTCCAACTGTTTTCAATATATCTTTTTTCTCTGCACTGATCTTATTTTCTTTGAGGTTTGTTTGTTTGTTTGATCCCAGCGGTTTTCTTTTAATAATTGTTATCCGTAAGGTGCTAATTTTGGTTGTGTGCATGTGTTAGCTAAATGTATGAACACATTTCATGTAATACCCATGGAACAGCATTTTAATTTTTGTTTTCTATGAGCAGATGATGAAATTTTAAGACATTGAACATATTGTTTGTCTTCATCAGATCTGTTTTCACATAATCATTTCATTACACTAAGAAATAAGTTTTCTTGTATTTTTGGATTTGTTTTAAAAATGTAACATGATGCTTCTTTAAATTACTTAATATTAGCTGCTGTTTGTAAAATATGTTTAGTAGTTGTTCAGTTATTTAAAGATCAAATCAGCTCACAAAATTAACTTGATGCATTTTCCTGTTTTACCCTTCTTCATTTTTTGAGGGTTTTTTAAAAATTTATTTATTTATTTATTATTAATTTGTAATCTGAAATCTTTCTACTTCAATTGCTGACATGACCTATTTTTTTAATTTTTTGAACTATTGATCTTCTTGTAACAATTTACAACAACAATATTGTTATAAACAATTTGTAACAATATTACGTTACGGTTGCTCCGTGTTTCCTATACAGAGGTCTTGATATTTTTGTCTTCAAAATGTCCCTATAAAATTATTGTATAGATTTAAATGGCATAAATGTAACAATTAATGTTTTGTTTTGTAACAACAAGTTAAGGTATTAAGTCTGTCAAAGTGAGTAGGCTTAAGTACCCCCAAAAATTGTTTCAAATGATGGTATGAACCATTCCCTATCCAGTGGTGAAGAATTTTCATACCCTTATGGCACAAAATTTTGAATTATTTGGCTTTAAATTACTATGGGCTTATATGCAGAAATTTTTGCGGGCTTAGGTTTTTTGGTATCCAGACAATACAGACTTAACATAGTGAATAAAACCTACTAAAACATAGCAAACTTGTATAGGAACGCAATGACATTTAGATTTTAGTACCTTGCGGGATATTTACGGGTATAGTTTACTAAAAACTGTGGAAAATTCTGTTCTGACGAAAATGTCAGACTGAAGACAACGCGACCCTTGTGAAAGAAAGAGTCAAATGATAATCTAAATTTATTAACAAGTTTTAAAATCATAAAATAATTGCTCTTGTTCAATAGTAAAAATCTGAAGAATGATTAATTAATTAGAACTCCTTTTGTTTAATGTTTCCAAGTTTTGTGAATAGTTGGATACTTGACTTCAGTCAACTCAAACATAATACCTATACACAAAGATAAAAGAAAACTAAGTGCGTTTGGTCATACTTTTCACTTGCATCCTCATTTTTTAAAATTTGTTTTGAGATCTCTTTGCTCCTATACTCAACAATACTCTTAAATAATTTTTTGTCAACTCCAGTTTTTTTTACTGATGTATTTTTAATAATTTCAGATAGGTTAAGTTTTAATCATTAAACCAAAAGAAATGAATGGTTATGTGTTTTATTAATGAAAAGTGAATTGAAATGCTGTCTATGGGAATTGCTAATCTCACGGGTGAATCAACAAGTAAATTTTAGCCTTGGTGACTTATTCAGGTAAACCTTGCTTGTGTTATTTTTTGCTATAAATAAGTTTTTGTTTGTTGTTAATTTTCTTTTATTTTGTTTTTGAAAATGAGGTAGTATTTCTCTATTTTGTGGTTTACTTTCATCTACTGGATATTGAACAAGTTGTGTGCTAGAAATGTATAAAAGTAGCTGGGACAATATTTGTCCAATGAGGACAGGTAAGGGAGAATGTTACATTAATACTCATGAACTGTCTCAAGATTGAAACATCTACTAATGTGGCAAAATTTAAAGAAATTAGTGAAGGAAAGATAGTTTTCAGTGGGCTGTACTGCAAGATTAAGTGTGTACACACTTGCCTTGATATGATTTTTGTGATGTCATATTGAAAAGCTGAAAATTATCATTAACTTGCTTCTTTATTTTGATTAAAATATTAGTGTTGTGAAGTCACACATTCCCTTGTAGGACAAACCCTGAGTACTCTGAAATGAATTGATGTATCTACAATTTTTATCATCGAACTTGTAAAAGCATCAATTTGTTAACAATTCTGGGTTGGGCTGGTAATGGCTTTGTTTGTTTATGTAGCTTTTTTAAATTCTAGTGACACTATTGTTAATATTCATTTATGAGATTACTGAATGTGTTAAGGATGGGGATTTATTTCAATTTCAATTTATTTTATTATCATGTTTCCTTTTGCCATCAAGGATTTTCGTAAGTGTTACCTGGAAAGGATGGGATGGTCTGTTACTGGGTATGTGCGAAAATTTTGTTGTATTGAGATGATAAAAACATTTTACGTAGAACAATAATTACCAAATGATCTACCTTGTTTTTAGGTTTGTAGCTAGTTCACAGATACTAAAGATTGAAGGAAAATGAATCATGTAACTTATTCCTTTTAATAAACAAAGAAGTAAAGTTTAATGTATCAGGGCAAGTGTTAAATGTTTATATATGTGAACACATATTTAACCAAATTAATCGTCCTATGTACCACATTAGCTAAGGATGAGAAGTTGTCTTGTAATACTGGGATAAGATGTTAGCTGGATGGCTTGGGATAGTAATTATTAATGTTTAGAAGATATTTATATATAGCATTGTCTCTTAGCTACAATTGTGTCTACAGTAGAAACCCACTTTTATGTTCCTGGAATTTTTTTTTTTTTTAAATCATCATTTACATCGTTATTTTTCATATCCTTATATTTAATTTTTTATTTTCTCTCCTTAGTTATGATTTTGTGATTTTATATTCCTCCAATTTGCACTCTTTCAAAGCCTGCTACTGCATTTCTATACTTGTGGCAGCCTGTGCTGGGAAAGCTTTTACTCGGTTTTGTGTTCAAGCCAATTGGGAATGATGATGGAAATTGAAAAAGTTCATTTCCGGTAGCGTGCTTGCACCTGCATTTGTAATACGATCATTGTAGCAGGTGATTTCCATAAATTTCTGAGCAGTCTTAACATACTGTGCCTCACATCTGTAAATTGATGAATGCAGCAGGATATAATGAAGATGTATATAACTGATTAGATGTATTCTATGAGACATTGATTTCCAATTTTTATCCTAAACTTTTCTTTGAAATGAACATTTCTGACACCCATTAAACACTTAAGTTTCCAGTTATGTGGTTTTCTTTTTGTATTGGGCCTTCTCAGAGAAATAAAGTTTTAGGCAACAATAAACTTTTGGCTACAATAGAGTACGCCTTATATTGATTTTCATCCTGTAACCATGCACATCACTCACGTTGTAAAGATTTAAAATTTCCCTTTATATACACTATTGATTCTAGGAACTGTGTAAAAGAGGTGTTCTACTGTCTATTCATTGTGAATAACTTTTTCTTCTTTTTTCCCCCCTCTCTCTTCTGTTATAAGGATATGAAGCTGTTATTTGCCTACCGGTAGCCACCTAAGTAATATAACCACCACTGCACACTAAGAAGTAAGCATTTCCATGTATTCCCGTAAAGCAATCATCAGTTTAAATACATTTTTCAATAAAATTCCTTCTCTTTGAGATTATTATTATTATTATTTTTTACAAAATTATTAGTAGTTTCTATAAATTACTGGAATTAATGCTTTCATTGAAAAGGATACATTGTTACTTATTGAGTGAGAGTTCTGTGAAGTAGGACGATCTTCACAAGGCACTGAGTAGACACTCGTCAACATGTATGACTTTAGATGAGTGCTCTAGCTCTACTAAACACATGCTTCAAGTATTACGCTGTTAGGGGAAAATTGGATTCTGGTTGACATGTCTTCAAGCTAACAGGTACATTGCTTCATAAAATTAGTATATCTGAAATGTTAATGTACCTTTTACAAAGATAGCTTTACTAAAGGCGTTCCTTAAAAGTGCTTATTAAAACTGTATCCCTCATAAACTGTAAACTCTTCTCTTTCTGAAATGCTTCGCGAGTTGAAGTTGTCATTCTTCCATAGGAACGTTGCTTGTTATCTGTACAAAAGTTTCAATCAGTTATGTAGTTCAATGTATTTTACCCATTATATTTTCTGCTGTAATGATCAGGTGAAGTACCTTGTACATATTATCAGAATGTATGTGGTTCTTGGCAAGTGAATGATATTTTGTCTATGTATGTAAAACCCTACATCATAGCATTTAATGCCAAATGGGGAGGTTCTCAAGTAAGTTTACTTTCATATTTTTTTTTCTTTTCCTCTTCTAAGTGAAATAGATGTTCATGAACACCATTAGTGGAAACCAGCATCAGTTGAAAGCAATATTTAATAATAATATTGATACAAAATGATAACTAGGCTTTACTAATCACAGACCTCTCAGTGTTAAAAGCTACTATAAATTCTTAGATATATTTTAGAATCTGCTTTTTGTTTGATAAATTTCTTTGTTGTTAAAAACCAGAGCTACATCTTATGTGATGTAATACTAAAACCATTAATAATGTTACAAAATCAGAGAAAAGTCTTGTGAACACTATTTTGTAATTCCTGTGCACTGCAGCTCTCTTCCTATAATAATCGGTCGTGAGAAATGTTGACCAGAGGTAAATGAAATTTAATGTTTCTAAGGAAACATTTTTAACAGAATTGTTTCATGATAATTGTTTGATGTGATGTTCGTGGGAATATGTTGAGTTACCTCTGGTTATCATTTTCCCACGTGCAAGTGAAATCTGATAATGTATATCAGAGAATTCTGTAGGGTGTTTGAAGGTAGTACACAACAATCACAGCTTACAGCTGTTGGACTACTGTCCCCTGCTCTCGAGTAGCAGGCGATTGTATTTAATTTCACAAAGTGTTCTGTTGTAGCCATAATTCCTGTGACAAAAGACAGCTGTTGGACTCACAAGTCCCCTGTCTTGAGGCAGGCGATTGTATTTCTAGAGTATTGTCCATTTAATGACTTTTTTTTAATTCATAAGAATCCTGTATGTCCTTTTATTCTCTTTATGTGTTTTAAATTTTCCTTCTATATTAACTTGTTCAAAAGATTATCGGGAACAAATATTAGATTTCGTTGTTAAATGGGCAAACTCTACAATCACAGCTGTTTGTATGCTAGTGCCTCACAGGCGATTGCTGTGTGGCAATCACAGCCCATTGCGTGCTGTTGGACTTGCAGTCCCCTGCCTCTTTTGTTGGTAGGCGATTGAGTTTCTCAACCAATCACAGCTAAGGGTTGTTGGACCATTTGTCCCCTGTTTGATGGCTGGTTTTCTTGTTTTGTTTTGCAGTTGCACTATGAAAATGTAAAGTTTTACAGCCAGCTGCTAATGTAAATTACATTTGAATAAGGCAAGTAAGTTTCATATACGGTTTCTTTATCAACTGTTTTGCTTTCTGAATGTGTATTGTATTTGTAGCATTTGTAGATGTTACTCCGTAAAAATAAACATTTTATTTTGGAACTTGGTTTTGTTATTTTATATTAATTTGTTTGTTCATTTATTTATGATTATATTGGCCCCTTCCCGTCCTTACTATCTACGCATTAAGATGAAGATTTTTGCACAGAGTTCTGGATCAATTTACTGTTCTCACTTTCTCATATAAATGTCAGTTTAGATTGGGAAATGTTGATTAATATTAGTTCTTAGTAAATGTAATTTTGAAAGCAGGTCTTAAAATCAATGAGAAACGTGAAAGAGATCTGCAGTTCTAGGTGTTGAAGTCTTGCTACAATAATATTATTATTAATAAATAGTAGAAACAATTTCATACACACACATCTTCAACTAAATTTTACCTCTTGGTACATTTTTTGTTTCTGGCTTCAGCCAAACTTTTGATGCTGATCAGAAGGGAAACCAATTGCAAAACACGTACTCTGAGGATTTTCTGTAATAGTTCTGTCCAACAAATGTTCATACTTTTTCATGGAGTTCTGTCTAAGGAACTACTGGTAGAAAATACTTCTCATAAAAAGTAATATCCAAAAAGGGAAAATTTTACACATTAATGCAAAAGGGGAAAAAAAGAAAGCAAATTAATTCATGAAAGTTTGTCATAATCATTTTATTTCAGGATAATGAAATGGAAATGTTACTGGAGTGAGCTTTATTTTCTTGAGATTGTGTTGATCTTGCCTATTTTGATGAGAACATTATTTTCTTGCTATTCTTCAGTTGAAGAGCAGACCTATGTATTAGTCTGACCCTCTCCACATTCCTAAATTAGGCATGATATGAGTAATTCTTGAACCGTAAGAGAAATGGTTAACATTAAGTCCTCTTGTGTGTTGGATAGCACAGTTATTTTTCTAATGGTAATGAAGTGCTTGAACCTTGAAAGTTAACACGGTAGTTCCATGGTGTGTTAGCTTTGTGTAAAGTTATTGAAATTAGTGAATCTTAAGTTCTGAGGGAAAGCCTGTGTTTGCTAGGTGAGTATATTTGTTCTAATTCACAATCTTTTAATTGAAACGTTGATGGATTGTTCCTCCTGCTCATTGGAAGTGAGGCTTCTAATCTAGTATTGTTGGGAAGAAGTGGGCGAGATTTTGGAAAATGGATTACGTCTAAAATAGCACTTGCTAACAAGTCTGTTCTTCAGCATGGCCATAGGTCCTCTACTTATATCAGCCCTTATGAAGTTGTCATGCAGTATGACTTGATTTTCTTATTTTAGTATTTCATATGATTGCTCAATTCTTTGTATCACGTTGTGATCCCTTATTTGTGAAAACTAATTTTTTTCAGAATCTTGACCTCCATTTGAGTGCAATAAAATATAAGTGAAAAGGATTGTATTCTAGAACAGCTGCAAATATTCTTCGCTGTGAAAAGAAAAAACAGAACACTCAAGAAAGTTGTCAAGGACGCATAAATGGACGGCAATTTTTATGTAGCATTGGAAAGTTCCACCATTGTGTTTCAAGAAAGTTATCCCTCAAATGTGATAATAGAGTAAAGAAAGAATTGTAGATTGATCAGTATTATGAGAGAAAGAAGAAAAAGGTTTTCATGGTTTATCGTACCAAGGAAAATTATGAATGATTGTTGAAATGTATGTACCCTGTATTTGTGGTCGAGTTGGTAGATTATCACTTTTTTTCTGTTGCTGAGAAAGGAAATTTTGTTTGACTCATCAATAGGCAAATTAGTTTTCAAAGTTCTTTAGTATTGGGTCAAGGTATGGAATGTGACATATTTACTTTAAATTTCTTGGAAGTGTTATTTTAGTTTTGGTGAATGATACTTTTTAATTTTTGTTTACTGAAATAAGTTCTGTTTTATAAGTTGGGAGGATAGCGTTAAAATTAATTTTATAATTATGGAATTTATTTCTGTTTACAATCATAATTTGTAGCATTACACAGAGCTCTTAAAAATTCAAATTTTTGATTAGCTGGCAAAACATATTGTTGATGAATAATTTTCAAAATAACTTTTTTATATTAACAAATTTATTTTAAAAGTTACATGAATTGAACTGTAGCAAATAAAATTTGAAAAGATTATATTAAATTTTAGTTTCTTGTTTTTTTTGGGAGGGGTATGAAATTTTGTACTGAAAACTTCATTCTGAATAAAATGATGGAAATAGTTGTTTCTGATGACATGTATATTTGAAAAACCTTTTAATATTAAAGTAAACAAATAGGTTTTGGAACAAGAACTCAATCTTGAGTCAAGCACTTTGTTGTAGTGTTGGTTTGGCAGTGAAACTGAAATAAAGATTTTACTTAGTAATGCCAGAATTGTGAAGAAAAAAAAAGTTATACGAGTCTGGAATTAAGGAGCCATCTATTTTTATTGTTGTGACCATTGAGATTTTTCATATAATTATTTTGTTATTGTGTGAAATTTAACTAAACAAAAAAGTGCAATGATGAGATGATGTAGAGTAAAGTAACAGAAATAACCCGACTACTTGGTAGATAATTATAAAGTTTTCTTTGTGTCACCTTGGACCAAACAATGGAACTCTATGTTTGCTCTATGGACAATGGCAACTTACAAAATGATATGGATCTCTTGTGGCTTGACCCTAATGCATTTGATTCCTACCCCATTCAGGTCTTGAAACATAAATACTAAACATCAGAGACTAAACAGGTTTTCATTTTTTAGATTTTTTTTTTTTTTTTTAATATGTGGTCTTGTGCAGATTACATACAAACTGAACGCTACCTCATGGTGAACAAAACAATAATTGGTACAATGTCATGAAGAGTGAGCATAAATGGGTCAACCCTTGTCAAGTGGCCCATAAAAAATATAGTTGGTTACTTGACCACGTTTTTTTAAAATGATGTACCAATCCATTATCAACAAAAAAATTGCTTTTCCTTTTTTTAATTTGGTGAAGGCTGAAATTTTTGTTTTAATGGTTGTATGATTGCAGAGCTTCATGACAAGGAGGCACATATCTCATGTTCTTCATTCCTGTCTGCTAAACTTAAATGACATCCAGTAATTTCTCTTTATAGCAAACACACAATTTGTCTTTGGAGGAGTCATGTGAAATAATGATGGGGGATGTGTACTTTTAAAATATATAAATACTCTATACATGCAGTTTATTTGTAGTTATGTCTGATCTATCAGGTAATTTTGCATATGAACCTCTAATTATGTTTTACTGCAAACTAATACATTTTCAGCCCCTGGTTGGAAGGGTCGGTGTTCCTAAGGGTTGGCTTATGCCTTTGACGTGGTGCATGCAGCACTAACATTATATGCTCCCCTACTTTCATTTCACAGTGACATGCTACTTGTGGTCCAAGTATTAGCCTTGCTGATGCATTTTATTTCAGGGATGAGAATAGATTCATATTAAAATAAACACTAGTTTATAGCTGTGCACATTATGTTCATTTGTATCGTGCAATATTGCATCAAGTATGATGTGTATTGATGAGTCGCTTGCTTACTTGCTTCCAGAGATAATGTTGTTATTATTTATTGAAAGAGAGAAAAAACTTTTCATTAATTACAACTTTCTTCAATTTTATTATTAATCTTAAAAAAAAAAAAATTGTTTTGTACCTTCAAACTTACGGTAACACTTTGATAGTAACTCATCATATTTGACTCAAACTTCTTCAAAGTGTTTTACGTCAGTCAACTTGCAGTGCATTGCTAGAAACAATTATTTATTACAATATGAACCCATTCTCATCCCACTGGCCAAGTTGGTACATANCTTGCAGTGCATTGCTAGAAACAATTATTTATTACAATATGAACCCATTCTCATCCCACTGGCCAAGTTGGTACATATTGCTTTCAAAAGGAACTGTAATACAATTTTTTGTTTTTGAGATGTTAAAGAATATTTTTGAAAGATTTTTTTACATTGTTTGTTTCAACATAATTAAGTTGCCATCATATGAAAGCTTGTAAGAAACTGAAGAGAATTGAAATTTCAGATCTCTAAGTAAAATATTTTTGAAGAAAACTGCACAAGCAGAAGGGAAAAAATTATTTTTCATACAAACTGATAACTCCACCAAAATACAAAAAAATCTGAGACATGAGGTTCAGATCATTGTTCACATCAGGAATCTTGCTGCTAGGAACACAATAAATGAAAGTAATCGGAAAATGTAGCAGTGGGTCAAATGATCAAAAACAATCTGAAAAGTCTCAATTAAAAGGGCAGTCTTTAGAATTACTATTTTTTATCTACTGGAATAATATGACTATTTATTCCTCTATTGTACAAACAGTTCTTTTAAATGTATGTAGTGTCAGTATAAAAGAAAAATATCACACCAATTTTCATTTACAGACCTCTGGTTACGAAAATTGAAATGGGAATTCATTTAAAGTTAAGTTCTAATGTATTTTTATATGAAGTATTGCTAAAAATAGTGTCTGAGAACTGAACATTAAAAATTGGAGAGATGATAAAACACGTTAAGGTGGGATCAGCACTGCATGTTAGTCGTATCGCTGTGGTGTACAATTGTTTTCTTGATTTTTTTATTGTGATTCATCGACAATCTGAAATGTAATAAAGAAAAAATATTATTAAATTTGTATCTATCAGTTAATAGTATGGTACAAACAATATTCAGGAACTCTATTGAAACGCATTATAGCTATTATTTCGTTTAAGTGGCCGGAGAGGTGTTTTTCAAGTTGAAATCACAATAAATACATGTTTATTTATGTCGATTAAAGATATTTCAGTAAATTAATTCTACCGCAAGAATAAATCATGAAGGTACACGTTTGGAATTGTCTCCGAGACGAAGACGGTTAGAACAACAAAAGGGTGTGTAAAGCGCTTCATTAGGGGAGAGTTTTCTTCGGACGAAGCTTCTCTGCGCGTAATTTCCAAAAAATGAAATACTTTTAGACTGCCACGTAATTTAATTTTAAGAAATAAAGTATACTAATTTACTTCAGTCATACGTTTACATTTTAATTACTCATGATAAAAAAGAGGTCGCAATAACCGGATAACAATGACCTTTGCAAAATCAGTGCACATGCTTTCTTATACACTTTCAAGACTCTTACCTATATAGTATGCAAACTCACTTTACAAAGAAAAACGCAACCATTTTCATGCATACTATATTGATGTTGACAACAGCAGTTTAATCTTCTGCGTATAAAATAAAGGGAAAGGGATTACTTGAAAATGGCAATTGGTGTATTTTTTCTAGAAATGTTGCGCAGAATCCTAAATAAAACTAATTTTTTATCTTTTACATGCGCGGTAAAACAAATAGTTTGCACTAAAAATATCCAATAGACCAATCATTCCGATCGCGAAGGGTAAGGTTATGTGTGTCTGCGAGAGAGAAATCGGCAACGAGGAAGTGTCGGAGGGAGGTAGCCAGCTGCCAGCCAGCTGCCTTCCCATATTTTACAGGCTGTACGCGCACGTCGTGTTTAAAAAAGATTTGATATCGGAGACACTAAAAACGAATATTTCCATCAAAATCTCGCGATTTTTTTCTTGGTTAGACTGTCTCTAGACCACGTGTATGAGAAAGTAAAATGAATGTTTTGAAATGAAATCTATATCCATTTTACTGATAAAGGATAAGTTTAAATGAGATTACAATACATAATTAGACTTTAATTTATATTTCAGCAGCCAAAAATTAGGAAAGTAGAAGAATAGAGTTTGAATTTTTAAATTTTCAAAAACAAAAAACACTCAGAATCCAAATGCATATATTCAGATTCATATGCGCTAAACTGAGATTTTGAGGTACCTTAAGTTTCGTCGAATTATTTCACTGGATAAGAACCTTAGTTACATATCCGCCACTTCACTTGTAAGATATATAAAGCAAGAGAATGAGGCAATTAGCAGATTTGTCACTCGATTTTAAGAAACGTAGGCCATGTAAATCCTCAAGGAAAATGTAGTATAATTTGTACCGAGTATAGGTGTGCGCGGCTGCAGATATTCTTAAACGAAATTAACATTAAAGAAGCCAATATCAACGTACAATTCGAGAAGCGCTTGACGCTCTCAGACTACGGCTCAGAAGATTTACTACCGTTGCGCATCACTTAAGATATTACGATTATTACATAACTTTAAATTTTATTTTGGCAAAGTTCTATCCACTTATATCTAAGAAATTGACTCACAGGAAACGCAAAAACTATTGCCAACACAATGAAAATTGGTTAATTCCTCACAAATCGGGTAAAGTACTATAACAAAAACACGAAGGCTCCCGAACGGCGATACATGGGGAAAAAGACAAAATTCAGCTCCGACCTACATCACGCACAATAAACTAATACACCTAAGGGAACGCAATGAATCTTCAGTGCAAAGCTGTTTTCTAGATCGGTCACCTGTTGTGCAATCTTACCATTGCAAGATAGGCAGGTATCCTGTGTCACTTCGTTCATGCGATGGCGATGAGTCTCTCTGTCTTTTGAGAGACATGCGATGACCCCCCACCCACGCTCGCGTCTGCTTATTCAGCGGTCTAGATCTCGTAAAGATTTATTCAGCAGTTTCGAAAATGAATTGAAATTATCATGTTAAAATGTCAGTAAAATTTAAAAATTAATACATTATTATGATTTTTATTTTAATATATGCTATTTTAAAAAGTATATTTATTATTTAACTATTAAATGTTCTAAACTTAAAAAAAAACCCTCCATTTTTCGAATCGCCCAAAATATTCAATGACGCAGTGTGCGTCACGACCCCCGTCCTTGTGCGCACCCCTGACGTAAGTAGTATTTATTAAGTTTTAGGAATAAAAATATACCATTCATAAATCATGAGATTTCCTTTTTTAGTCGATTCCACGAGATATTTTATAGATTCGTGTGGATTTTTCTTGAAAAATGTCTCCGAAACACATTACGTTTTGATGCAGTTCAAAATACTTTCAATTGAGGTACAGTCCCTCCGTGGCTCAGGTGGTAGCGTTCTAGGTCATCTCCAAGTCGATTCCGGGGGCGGGGGGCAAAAAATATGTAGCTCTTCACATGAGTGTCCCAGCTCATGTGACTTCTGAAAAGCACACCTTCCTCTATCCACCTCCTCCTAGTATCAATAACTCTTACTATTACTAACAATTCCAACGTAGGAATAGGGTATAACCCTTCCACGTGAGTCAAGTTGTTGGTAAATCTTCTATAATCTGTGGTTAAACCCAACTACTTACAATAGCCTACCACCCAACTCCTGTAACTCAATAGAAGAATGTCATTCATATGAACGTCTGCGTCACCTTCGTTAGTTTTTCATCAGCTTCGAATACCCATATAGAAGTTAACAATGACCTGTAAGGAAAATTAAAAGATTAAACCATACTCTTAGTTAATAAATAACCACCACGAAACGCTTATTAGAAGAAAATAATTGATATTTTTAAACTCAGTATATGTTTACGAATAAACTAATACCCCATATGGAATTCAATTATGAGATTCTTCATTTTTCCGATCGCACTGTCACATCGGAGCCCGTCTCTTATTGGATATTGAGACAGTTTTCATCTCCGACGGTGGGTTAGGATAACACAGTTTTAAATTTAGAGTAACTCGCTTGGACTGCCCTGTCATAGGTCTTGGTGAGAGGTTAAAAACATGAACTCATGCAAAATATTAATAGAATTTAATGAATTAAAGAGCCCTGAGTGGGCTAGAAAATAATCGGTTACATAACTGCCCTTCTGGGCGAATGATTACAACATTCTAATATAGCTTGCCGTAAGGACTGCTCGTGTCGAGATTCGACAATGTTCCAAGTTCATACCATCGGGGAGTTCGCTCGGTCCAAAGTTGATGACTACCCTTGTAGCCACGGTGAAGGATTCGTCGGCGGCTCGTCTGACGGCAGCGCAGCGCTCGGTCCTCGGGGTCCGTCGAGTCTCGTACAACGACCAGAGGAAGAAGACGAAGACCTTTCTGATGCGTGTCCCTTGCCTTAAGTAAGTTCGGGGGACGGGACGATGAGCGCCCTGGGCTACGCCCTGGCGGGGTGGTGGCGACGCGTGTCCATAAGGATACAATACTAAGGCGTAGGTGGTGGGGATTATCCATGGAGATGGAAAAAGTTACACGACACTTCATTGTCGTGGAGAAATAGATGGGCGTCGTGGAGAAGTAGATTTAGATGCAACGGGGAAGGAAGAGGGGGAAATGTCATATGGAGGGGACACGAGGATGCAGCTGCGCCGGCCGTGTCATCGTCATGTGTGTCATTTTGATTGACCACACAGAAATATAGTGTGTCTCACCGCAGAGAAAAACAGGAAGGGTGCGTATGCGGGCTACCGCCTTGTGGCGGGCCACCGCGGGATACCGTCTGGAGGCCTCATTTGGGAGGACACTGACTCCATTTTAATGAATAGGGCCCGCATAGCGAGGGCTGTAAATAATCATCAACCCTTTCCAAAAGCAGCGGGGTCGAGACAACCGAAGAAGGGTCCAGACGAAAAGGTACGAAGGGGGAACCGTCATGTCACCTCGTGACAGCACCAAGAAAATAAATTTCGAATTCGAAATAATACTTCTCTGAAAAGGTCCATCTACCCTAAAAATGTTTCAAGTAAAGATGATTTATTTTTATAAGAGTAATCTGAATTTAATGCAAATGCTATGTGATCGATACAGATATTATATATATAAAACGAAGCTATTGTAAAATACCCCTTTTTCCATATTTCTCGAATAATTAATATTTTTAAAAATATCAAAACAGCGTAGGATGATGAAGAACCAATTATATTAACAAATACCTAAATAGAGTTTAAAAATTCTTTCAATAACCACAAATTGCAATCGATGCTCCGTGTTCTATCCACTGCCTGCGATGCAGACCACCCACCGAAGTCACATGGATTGGCGAGTATGATTTACTAGGAGTCTCGCCAATCCCCGTGACGTCGGTGTATTGCTTGTTGTCTTTCTTTCTTTCTCTCTTTCTTTCGTTCCTATTAATGTGCTCTATCATCTCTCCAATTTTTACGTCGAGTTCTGGGACATTCTGTATATTATTAAAGTTATTACCGTGTGCAGTGAGTCTCCCGTACTAATATGTATTTCACTGTTTTAAACAAGTCGTTTAAATGTGCTTCAAATATGTTTCAAATAATTCAAAAAAAGTTTGTTTTCTATCCATTATCCCAGGATTTGGTAAATCAATGTTTTTTTCCGTTAACTGCGTAATTTTATACTATTAGACCGTCGGTGGGTCTAATTGGCAAGTTTTGTAGGACGCTAGATAAAGTGAACGATGCATCGAATCGAATAACCGGCAAATGTAGCCAAGGGTTTGAATGCCAGAGAGAACCGCCAGTGGATTCCACAGCTTATGAGCATGTAATATTTCATAGCATCCATATTTACCACGAACAAATTCTCATGGTCCCTTTGGCGCCAGCTGTTACTCGATGCGTGCCTCTTAGTGATGAGAAACTGCGCGTAGTATTTTCCGGTAACATGAGAAATTCCGCATTATATTTCCACTCCTGACGGTTCTCTCGTGAGTAAGGTCTCTAAAGTAGCCCTGCTACCGAGGTGACGTCAATACCACAAAGGTCAGGTTCTACTTTTCGCCGTCGAGTGAGCTTTTACAGCTCCGGGGCAGCTACAGTATTAGGACTCCTGTCCTCTTTATCAACTTCAGTCTGCGGGCCCTTGCTTTTTACGTTAAACGTGAAGAAATAGTTCACCAAATGCAGAATTAGAAACTCAGGAAGGGGTTAAACAATATTTTAAAATCCCTAGAACACGATTATTTCATTAAATTGTGTCAGTATCATAAACAAAAGTCAAATATTTTAGATTTTCAAAATCAATCAAGATTTGTGAGTGTTGCTCATTGCCTAAACAACCAGGAGAACTGGGGTGAGCCCGCGTCCTTGCTCTGGAGGTCCTACAGCTCGTTAAGTTAAAGAAGCTGATTGTCCGTCGAGTTCTAAGTTATGGCTCCACTTGGTGATTTTCACTGCTGTTTCGAACTCAACTGCCGAAGAAAATTGTGGCCACATTTGCCGTAAACGTATGCAGTTTGTTGCAGTAGTAATCTTATGGATTAACGATATCGTGAGCAACAGTCATTTAAAGAATTTAATTGAGCCAGATAGGAATTGAAGTTTTTTTAAATAAGCAGGTATTTTACTTCTATTTCAGAATATTTTGAAACCTGGAGACGCGATGGCAGTATCCCCGTGCAAGGACGTAGCCTTAGTGGGGAAATAAGTTTGCACCGTCCATCCCTTGAAAAATAGAACATTATCGTGAACAAAGCTATATAAAGAATTGTTGATATAACAAGCATATTAATGAGTGTGCTAGCGCTGTTTATATTAATATAAACTGCCATTCGTCGTACACATAGGAGAGGATATGTGAGGACTCGTATGTTTCTACGAGATAAAGAGATAAAAGATGAGAAGAGATTCTTGTATAACACGTCTCAGATTCATAAATACACATTTATTACATTTAAACAAAGTATACATTTAATTTCCTTAAATTACAAAAGCAGAATTTCATAAATTGTCTCCTGAATTGCAAAGTTGAGATTGGTTGTTGTGTACAACCAATACTCCGAGAATAATAGTTTCTACGGAGTCACAATAAATTAATAACTTGAAGCATAAACAAATGTTTATGAAAAAATCCCCTTATATAACCCTTTCCCCAATAATAGTTTCTACGGAGTCACAATAATTCTAAATGCAGGTCTCGTTATTACGAGAATAGATACTTAGTAAGGTGAAGTACTTCTTATCAGTAGCCTTCTCTCCGCTGCCATGGCTGCGTTGCCGTGGGCTTCCGTGGAGTAGTCTTCCTGGTGTCAGCTTTGTAGCATGGAAACAATAGCTGAAACTAGAAAATGTTCGTGAACAGATGTTCAATGCTGAATTGCTGAGAGTTCTAAGCCATTTATTGAGATGGCGCAGCTGTTGAATGACTTCATGTAGGAAGTCATGTTCCAAAAAATAAATCGTATCACAGATACATTTAGTATGTTCAATGATTCGTTACGTCGAGTTGCTACGAGCAGTTGGACGACTTCATGTCGCACGGCAAACGACGCGACCCCAGAGTGTCATCACCTGGTGACCCCCTGAAGTACGACTGCAGAATGGTAGTAAGTGTGGTTCGAACGCTGCTCTTTATATAGCCGGCGCACGGAACGTACACAAGGAGCGTGTTCACTAATTCAGTATCATGGAACTTGCAGTTGACAAAGAGATTATAGTTTCAAGAGAATGTCTATATTCAATGAATACTTATATATTCACAGAGTAATCACGCACATGGAGTAAATAATAAGCTTCTCAAAGAACACCAACGAATTATAGTTTGTGATGGATGAGAATCATATGGATGAGCACTTTACGAACGTTTTGGTTCGTAACATAAACATTTTGAATAAAATATGAGCTTTCATAACAGGTTTCTTCACTTACATCTTGACGAAATCCTGGTTACGTCCCGGCCCCGTGAGAAAGGGGCATAAAAATACAACTCAGAACTCCGTGGATAAGTGTGCCATTTCGAACCGAGTTTAATTTTGAAGATAGCTTGATTTGTGATGTGGATTCGTACTCAAAGACAAGCTCAAACAAGGACATTAAAGTACGAAAAATGTTCTTGAAACATTTGATCTCTGCAAAGGTATCAATTACTCGGCATAAAAAGTACGATTAAATTGTAAATATTAAACCAAGAAAACTTATAAATAAAACAAGTAGTAGTACTAGGCTCAACTTTAAAAAATCTGAATTTTTTCGTGAAGTTAGATGGATGAAACACTATTAGACAGATTTTTTCAAGGTCATGACATTAACAAACTGGCAGAAAAAAAATTCAAGCCCAAAATTCATAGGTGCTACAAATTTTATTTAGCAGACTTGAAAAACTACATTCATGATTGTTATAATTATTTTTACAGTGGTGCACGGCTGTTGAAACGCCAATTTTCAATATTTTCGCAGTTACATGCCTCATACGGGTAAAGCAATAAATATTGAGATTTTATTTTAATTATAATTTTTTTGCTCTTGAAACGAGGCGCATTTTGATATAACTTTTGCTTCCGTGACATAATTTTTGTGTTGCGATTCTAACGAATAAACGTTCGCGAGACAGCACTCTACTGCAGGCAGTAAATAACTGTCGGAGTGAGACAACAATTGAACGCGTGAAAATAATGTTTTTCGATTGGTACCATAGAAAATTTTCATAATTTTTTTTGAAACTT